>JBBPBO010001986.1:39455075-39566350 GCA_037974295.1 Cicer cuneatum
AAGTATTTGTTTTGAGTTATTAGCTGATCATGCATAAGAGCAAGTAGTTAAAGTGTCAAGTCTTGTGTAAGTTGTGGTGTGACTGAAGTGATGATGGTTTTGTAGGAAACAATGCCTCCACGAAGAGACGACACCACAAGAGCAAATGTCAGCCGGGAAGATAGGATGGCTGAAGCAATGAACAACATGGCTGCGTCTGTTGCTGCACAGACGGCTGCCAGGACTCAACGCGATCTGGAGAAGAGAGAAAGAGAGATTCGCGCTGCTGAATCTAGAGGATTTTCGTCGCCATAATCCTCCCAAGTTCAACGGTGATGAGGGTCCAAAAAGAGCGGACCAATGGATCCAAGAGATGGATAAGATCTTTGAGATGATTAACTGTCGGGCAGCGGTGAAAGTCAATTATGCCACGTACCTGCTGATACGGGACGCAGAGTATTGGTGGAGAAGTACAAGATTACTGATGGGGTCAGCTCAAGAGGAAGTGACCTGGGAGTCGTTCAAAAAGAAGTTTTTGGACAAGTACTTCCCAATGAGCACTAGGACCAAGTTGGGTGATGATTTTCTAAAATTGTACCAGGGGAATATGACAGTGGGAGAATACGCAGCTAAGTTTGAGTCGTTGTCCAGACATTTCCGATTCTTCCGGGAAGAAGTTGATGAACAGTTTATGTGTCATCGCTTTCAAAATGGACTGAAGTATGAGATCCAAGATTCGGTCCTACCCTTGGAAATTCAACGTTTCCAAGTGCTAGTAGAAAAGTGTAGAGAGGTGGAAGAGATGAAGAACAGGAGGGCCAACAGAGGAGGGAACTTTAACTCTGGAGGGCCTAGTCGGATACATAATCAGAATAATAAAGGGAAGCAAGTTGCCAAGCCGTATAACCGGCCACAAAACAAGAGAGGCCAGAATCGGCCGGGAAATCAGACTTTTGGACGACAATTGGGACAAGGAGTCCGGTGTTATCGATGTGGGAAGGAAGGACATATTGCAATTGCTTGAACTGCGAGGGATTTGATGTGCTTCAACTGCCACAAGCCAGGACACGTGGCGAGGGATTGCCGGGTTCCGAAGGTGGAGCCAACTGTGAACGCGACTAGGGCTACTCGTCCTACTGCTAGAGGCCGCGTTTATCACATGGGTGCTGAAGCTGGAAGAAAAACCCAAAATTTAATCCAGCAAGATTGTGAGATTGCAGGTAACACACTAACTGCACTTTTTGATTCGGGGGCAACTCATTCTTTCATTGATATGGATTGTGTGCATCGTTTGAAGTTGTCTGTGTCTGCTTTGCCTTTTGATTTGGTTGTTTCTACACCTGCTAAGACTTTGAGTGTAAATTCTGCATGTTTACACTGTACCGTAACGATACAAAATAGAGATTTCTTGGTCAATTTAATCTGTTTACCCCTACAATCACTCGAGATCATTCTCGGCATGGATTGGATGACCTATAACTACGTAGTTTTGGATTGCGTTCGAAAATTGATTCTTTCCCCGAACCTGGAGTCGCTCGGTATTTGGCTGCTTGCTAACCAACTCGGAGTATCACTGAGAGAAGGAACTTAGGAATTTTTATCATTGGCTAACGTGGAGACCAAGATGGATGTGAACATAGAAGACGTGATGATAGTCAAAGAATATCCGGACGTATTTCCGACGGAAATTCCAGGATTACCCCCGGTAAGAGAGGTGGAGTTCTTCATTGACTTACACCCAGGAACTGGACCTATTTCAATTGCGCCGTACCGGATGTCGCCATTGGAATTAAGCGAGCTTAAGGGTCAAATTAAAGGATTATTGGAGAAAGGATTTATCAGACCAAGTGTGTCGCCCTGGGGAGCTCCGGTGTTGTTGGTTAAGAAGAAGGATGGAAGTTCACGTTTATGTGTGGATTATCGGCAACTTAACAAGGTGACTATCAAGAATCGTTATTCATTACTACGCATCAATGATTTGATGGACCAATTGAGGGAGCAGCAGTGTTTTCAAAGATTGATTTGAAATCGGGATACCATCAGATTCGAGTAAGAGAAGGAGATATTCAAAAGACTGCTTTCAGGACTCGTTACGAACACTATGAATATCTCGTTATGCCGTTTGGAGTTACGAACGCACCAGCAATTTTCATGGACTATATGAATAGGATTTTCAGCCCGTTTCTGGATAAGTTCGTGGTGGTATTCATCAACGATATTTTGATTTATTCAAAGGATGAAGAAGAACATGAAGAGCACTTACGCCAAGTCCTTGAAGTCTTACACGAGAAGCAACTGCATGCCAATTTGTCGAAGTGCGAGTTTTGGCTAAAGGAAGTGAATTTCTTGGGACATGTGATAACGAAAGAAGGAATCGCTGTCGATCCGGCAAAGATTGAGACAATTCTTGCCTGGAAATAGCCCCAGACTGTCACGGACATAAGAAGTTTTGTCGGACTAGCAGGATACTACAGAAGATTTATTGAAGAATTTGCTAAAATTGTAGCTCCTTTGACACAACTCACCAGGAAGAATCAGCCGTTTGCATGGACGGAAAAGTGTGAGGAAAATTTTCAGTTGTTGAAGGAAAAGTTGACAACCTCACCAGTATTGGTGTTGCCACAGCCGGAGGAACCATATGAAGTTTACTGTGATGCATCTACCAAGGTTTGGGATGTGTTTTGATGCAACACAAGAAAGCTGTAGCCTACGCCTCAAGACAGTTGAAAACTCACGAACGGAACTACCCCTCATGATTTAGAGCTTACTGCAGTAGTGTTTGCGTTAAAGGTTTGGAGACACTACTTATATGGATGCACATTCACGGTGTTCAGCAATCATAAAAGCTTGAAGTATCTGTTCGATCAGAAGGAACTGAACATGCGTCAGAGAGTGCAGTACCACCCTGGAAAGCCCAATGTGGTGGCTGATGCATTAAGTCGGAAGAGTGCGTCAGTATCTTCAATGATAATGGCCAGACAACAAGAGCTGTGGAAAGCATTTAGAGATCTACATTTGGACGTAAAGTTTGCACCAGAAATGTTAAAGTGTGGAATGATAACAATTTCGAGTGGATTACTGGAGGAGATTGCAAACTTGCAAGATGACGCATTGATCCAAGAAAAGAGGAATCTGATAGTGCAAGGACAGACAACTGAATTTAGCGTCGGAACAGATGATATTCTGAGATGTAATGGAAGAGTTTGTGTACCGGAAGTTGCAGAGATGAGAAGAGCGATTTTAGAAGAAGCTCATAAGAGTAAGTTGAGTATTCATCCTGGAGCGACCAAGATGTACCAGGACTTAAGACAGAATTTCTAGTGGCCAGGAATGAAGAGGGATGTGGCAGAATATGTATCAGCTTGTTTGATTTGTCAGAAAGCGAAAGTGGAACATCAACGACCTGCTGGAATGCTGCAACCTTTGGACATACCGGAATGGAAGTGGGACAGCATTTCCATGGATTTCATAATAGGACTGCCGAAGACAAGGAAAAAGAATGATCTATTTGGGTAATAGTGGATCGGTTGACGAAGTCCGCACATTTCCTATCGGTGAGGACCACTTATAAAGTAGATAAGCTGACAGAGATCTACATCGCTAAGATTGTGAGGTTACATGGAGTGCCATCGAGTATAATATCGGACCGTGACCCAAAGTTCACATCTCACTTTTGGGGAGCGCTGCATGAAGCTTTGGGAACAAAACTGAAATTGAGTTCCGCTTATCATCCACAAACAGACGGACAGACTGAGAGGACAAATCAGTCCTTGGAAGATCTATTGAGAGCATGTGTGTTGGATGACAGAGGAAACTGGGATGAGGTGTTGCCATTGATTGAGTTCACTTACAACAACTTTCACGCAAGTATTGGAATGGCACCCTATGAGGCTTTGTATGGACGCAAGTGTCAGACGCCCTTATGCTGGTATAAGGACGGAGAAAGTATGATTGTTGGACCTGAAATGGTAGAGCAAACTACGGAGAAAATCAAGAGGATACAAGAGAAAATGAAGGCTTCGCAAGATCGTCAGAAGAGTTATGCGGACAAACGTCACAGACCTTTGGAATTTGAGCAGGGTGATCATGTATTTCTAAGGGTTACGCCTACAATTGGTGTTGGCAGAGCTATTAAGTGAAGAAAGTTGACTCCGAAATTTATTGGACCATACCAGATTACTGCGCGTATTGGACTATTGGCCTATCGGATTGCTTTACCTCCAATATTGTCCAATATTCATGACGTATTTCATGTGTCGCAGTTAAGGAAATACATTGCAGACCCGTCGCACGTGATCGAGCCAGATACAATTCAACTGAGGGACAACCTGTCTTTTGAAGTATTGCCTGTAAGGATTGAAGACAGGAAGATTAAACAGTTGAGGAATAAAGAAGTCACACTAGTCAAAGTGATTTGGAATCCGACTACTGGAGACACGACTTGGGAACTGGAGAGTAAGATGAGGGAACAATATCCTCAGTTGTTTACTGATATGTAGTTTCGAGGACGAAACTAATTTAAGGGAGTAGTAATGTAAGACCCTTAATTTTTAATTAAAATTATGGAATTAATTTTAATTGTATTTTTGAGGATATTTGTCAAATATTTAATATATGTATGTTTGAGTGAATATATATATATAAATATCTATTTTGGAGGATGAAATAAAAATTATTGGATGAAGATTAAATTAATTACGAGTAATTAAATTAATCGGGCAGTTAATTGAGGATTAGTGGCTAATTACAAATAATTAAATGCTGAAGGACTCAACATTATTTTAATATTATTTTTGGGTAAGGTGGCACCACAAAAGCCTATAAATAGAAGTGAGAAGGATAGTGAAATCAGAACACCATCCCTCCTTCCTCACTGCCCATACTGCATGTAACAGTACCCCATTTTCCCTCCCATTCTGTTTGTTGTTTCTGCCTTCCCCATTTCCAGTCACGACTACAAAGAGAAAAAGAGGGAGTTCCTCAAAAACACCATTACTTGAAAATCCAAGCATCAAAACAGAAAACCCCCAGTATTAAAGTTAATCCCCACATCATTACGGAGCTAGAGAACTCAGTTTTGTAGCAGCAAACGCAGGCGGGAGTTTTCACCGTTTTATACGCATACACTTTAGCAGAAGCAGAACACGCTACAAGGGTAAGGGCACCTACCACTTTCTAGATGCATTAGGGCTGTAAGTGCATGATTTTCATGGCATTACTAGTGTTTTCATCACTGTTTTGAAACTGGTTTGCCTGATGCTTGAAAGAAATGAAAAATGCAATTTTTGATGTTTTAAAAGCTCTGTGATGATTTCTGTTTGGGCTGAATGCACTAAAGTTGTGTTGTTTATGTGGGAAAGTGGAAAATGTCTTGAATATTATTTCAAACATGATTTAAAAATGCATGTTCATAAAACTGTTTTGAAAATGGTTTTGAAATGCAAAAATGCATTCTGTTTGTGTTTTGCTACTCTGTGATGCTGCATGTTATTCTGATGTGTTGTGAAAGCTGAAATGCTTGCATATTATTCTGATGTGTTGTGAAAGCTGAAATGCTTGCATGTTATTCTGATGTGTTGTGAAAGTTGAAATGCTTGCATGTTATTCTGATGTGTTGTGGAAGCTAAAATGCTTGCATGTTATTCTGATATTGAGAAAGTTGAAATGTTGTGTGATGTTCTGACGATTGATCATTCTGTTTCTGTTTCTGGACGATTTGGTGTTGATGAGTCTGATTCTACTTCTGTTGTGAATGATTCTGATGATGTTGATGATTTAAAAAGAAAAGGGATTTTAATGAGGAAAGTATTGTCTGGAAAAAGTGTTGAATCTGTTTTAATGTTTGGTTGTTTGTTTTTAAAAGAAAACAGTTTGAAAAGGGTTGAAATCTCAGGAAAATTTCACTGGTTTTCGAAGGTGTATTCAAATACAATGTGTGTATTCGACTACAACCTGTCAAGTTTCTGTTTTACTTAAGTTTTCAAACTTGTATTCGAATACGAGCCCCTGTATTCGAATACAGAGGAAAGATTTTTGCTTCTGACTTAACATCTGTATTCGACTACGACCATGTCGTATTCGAATACAGAAGTGGGATTTTAACACTGTATTCGCATCTGTATTCGACTACAGGCATGCTGTATTCGAATACAGAATGCAGATTTTCACTAGTTTCAGCTTCTGTATTCGAATACAATGGGTCTGTATTCGAATACAGATTCGTGATTTCCCAGAAGCTTAGTTTTTAGCTTCTGTACTCGAATACAAGGAAGCTGTCTTCGAATATAGATTCGTGTTTTCCAGAGAATCAAGTTTTAACACTATGTTATGCATTTTAAAGTGTTGGGAAACTTTGAGAGGGGTTAAAATGATTTAAAATGGAGCCTTTGAAATAGTTTTGAAGAGGAGATGATGATGTTTGGAAAAACCTTTAATGACCTGGGAGAAAATGCTGAATTTTTCAAGGTTTTGTCTTCTGTATTCGACTAGAGGCATACTGTATTCGAATACAGAATGTTAAAATTGCAGTTTCATGCTTCTGTATTCGAATACAAGGGGTCTGTATTCGAATACATATTCGAGTTTCCAGAAATTCCAAGTTTTTAAAATAGAGCCTTTGAAATAGTTTTGAAGAGGAGATGATGATGTTTGGAAAAACCTTTAATGACCTGGGAGAAAATGCTGAATTTTTCAAGGTTTTGTCTTCTGTATTCGACTACAGGCATGCTGTATTCGAATACAGAATGTTAAAATTGCAGTTTCATGCTTCTGTATTCGAATACATATTCGAGTTTCCAGAAATTCCAAGTTTTTAAGAGTTTTTTGTAAACCCTGAGTGTTTTGGGGAATGTTGGGATTGTTGTGGTGAATTAAAATGAAACTTTGGTGATATTTTGAAGTTGTGGTGATGAAGTTTTTAAGACTTTAATGATGTAATGAAAGAGGTTGTTTTGTGCACTGAGACTACCTGTGTATTCGAATACCAGAGGACTGTATTCGAATACAGAGTGTAATTCTGCACTGTTTTTCGCCTCTGTATTCGAATACAGAGAAGCTGTATTCGAATACAAATTCGTAAAATTCTAGAAAATCTCAGTTTTAACCACTGTATTTGAATTTTAAGAGTTTGAGAAAACATTCCAAAATGTTAATGAATACTTGACTGTTTAATCATGATTGTGATGATGATAATTCTGACTGTGCTGAGATATTTTAAACATGATGAAAAGCATGAAAGTTCTGATTTTTGCATACTGTTTCTAAAGAAGTGAAACACTGCATATTCATGCATTGCATAGTCAAGTGGTACCCGCGATGGGCCAAAGAGTAATGCGCAACCACGTGCTGATCTGTTGAGCGATTGCACGAGTGCTGGACTGTTGAGCGTCTGCACTAGGTACTGATCTGTTGAGCGATTGTACCTTGGTATATAAGTGTTGGTCTGTTGAGCGACTGCACTGGTACTGGACTGTTGAGCGTCTGTACCCTGAAATGCGCAGCCACGTGCTGATCTGTTGAACGATTGCACTGGTACTGGACTGTTGATCGTCTGCACTGGTGCTGATCTGTTGAGCGATTGCACCCTGGTCTTGAGGGCCGTTAAAGTCAAACATATTGTGTTGGTCTGTTGAGCGACTGCACCTTGGTGATTCCAAGAAAATTGTATACATGAGCATATACATATTGCATTGAGGGATTGACGGGTGGGTCACGTTTGATTATATGATGAATGAGTGGAAATTGAATGTGTGTGAGTACTGTTCAGAATCTGAATTTCTGATTTAATGATTTGCTGAGGTGTTGTTTGTACTTACCGCATAATTCATAATAATTGGCTACTGTTTTTGAAAAGGCATATATGTCATTAAACTTCAAATGAGCATTATTATTTTCCTCTTCATCATATGTTATATCATGGATATATTTGTTGCTGTGAAATATATGCTATGTGATTATTTGTTATTTTCGGTCGGTAACCCTTGCTATTATATTGTGGAAATTGGGCTTTGCCCTCAGATGTTACCCGAACTCGTCCTACCGACGGATACACTAACGACAGAAACGTCGTTAGTTTCCCCTGATTTTTCACATACGGAGTATTCGTGGACGACGTAGAGGGGCAGACAACTGGCTGAAGAAGAGACTTGTAGGGGATACGGTGGAGACCGTGCTACTGTAGCTTAGTGCATGATCAGTCTAGACTTTTGTATAGGGTCTTGATGTTTTGGGGAAATGTAATTTTATTTTGGGAATTTATGTAATGATTTTTCCGCTGTATTCTTCCGCACTCTGAAACTATTTAGTGGCTACAGGCCGGGTGTTCTCTTTTGAAATGAACTGATGAAAACTTTATTTTAATTCCCTTGACATTAATTTTGGAAAACTCATTTTAATTATTGATTAAAAAAAAAATACACTCGCGCTGTGTTTTAAACTCGGGGTGTTACACCAGGCCGGACCAGGCCATAAGTAGGTCAGGCCATAGGCCCCTGACAGACAGCCTATTCCCATCCCTAAACGCAGCAAATGAAGAAGACAATTTTGAGTATTACACATAATTAGACAAAGGATGTTTAAACAGATTTTCTAATTGCAATAGGAAGGTCTATATCAAGATACTCGACATGACTCTTAAGAACAGAAGAAGACTTACCTGTATCAAAATGATGTGTTGGATTATCTATTGATTCGGAATCTTGGAAGGGTCAAAGAATGGGTCCTTCATTTCTCTATTTATGGTTTCTTTTTTCAAAGACATTTCCCTTTCAAATAGAGTCAATGATAGTAAATTTGCTTTATGTCTCTTTATCTGAGTCATTATGTTGTGGCATTTCAAGTGGTCTTTCATTATTATTGAGATCAAGAATTTGATCATTGTGATTTTGTTTTGAAATTGTCGCCCCCGAATCTGTCGGGGAAGTGGATAGAGTTCCAATATGGATTCTTGGGCATTTTCTTTTGATTCATTAATATAAGTCTCAGAATTTTGTGACAACACTATATCACCTAAAGTAATGATGTTTTCAAAAACAAAAGATGAATCTTAAAATTTCCCCCGTGAAGATGAATGTCAATAAAAAGTAACATTCATGATTACAAAAATTCTTTTTGATTTGGGTTCAAAACACCTATACCCTTTTTGAGTAAGAGAGTAACCAATAAACACACATTTTATTGCTCGTGGCTCGAGTTTGTGAAGTTGTTTATGTTCATGACCAAAGCAGAGCACCAAAAACTTTTAGTGACAAATCAGCAGAGACACTAGTCAAAGAAAAACAATTTCAAAAAACATCGAGAGGAGTATGAAAATCTAAAATTTTAGATGGCATACGATTAATTAAATATGATGCAGTTAAAACAGCTTCGCCCCACAAATATTTTGGAACCTTATTTGCAAATAATAAAACTCTAGCAACCTCAAGAAGATGCCTATTCTTTCTCTCTGCAATTTCATTTTGTTGGGGTGTAGTAACACAAGAACTTTGATGAACAACCTCATTTGCAAGAAAAAAATCGAACAAAAGTATATTAAAATATTCTTTACAATTGTCACTTTTGAAGACTTGAATATTTGTTTGGTATTGAGTTTGTACCATTTTAAAGAAATTTTTGACAACCTGTCCAACTTCCGATTTTTCTTTCAATAAATAAACCCAACAAATTCTAGTATGAATCGTCAATAAAAGTTATAAACTATTTTTTATTAGAAAATGTGTTTATTCTATTGGGACCCCAAACGTCACTATGAATAACTGCAAAGGGTTTTGAAATAAAGACAGATCCTTAGAAAATAATTTAGGAAACAAACGTTTCAAATCCAAAAAACTCAGATGTCCCAACCATAAATGTCATAACATAACATCATCATTATTAGAAGAAACAAAAATAGATTCAAAGCAGATACTTGTTTGAGGTTGGTCTTTGAAGTCGAGTCCATTGTCAAGATAATAGAGTCCTCCACTCTCCTTAGCATTGTCAATCATCTTCCCCGTGCTTAAAAGTGCAATGAGAATGAAACAAGTTAGCTTGACAATTAATATCCTTTGTTAATTTAGTAATGGATAACAGATTACATGAAAAATCAGGAAAATGTAAGACATCTTTTAAGGTTAACACATGTGACATAAAAACAGAACTTTTCCCTGCAATGGCTGAAAAAGAGCCATCTGCAATTTTAATTTTGTGGTTACTTGCACAAGGACTATAAGAAAAAAACATACTCAACTCCCCAATCATATGATCAGTAGCACCAGAATCGATAATCCAAATATGACTGGGAATGACACTAAGTAGAACAGTATTCGGAAAATTACCTCTCTGAGATATAGAGCAAGAAGGAGTTTCAGACTCAAGGAGTTTGTACAATTGGTTTAGCTGTTCCTCGGTAAAAAGAGATGAGCTTGAAGGAGACTGCTTCTCTTGATCAAAGGCACCAGCTTGGAGGGCATGACCTTCGTTTCCTCCCTTTTTCTTCCAATTTAGAGGTTTTCGATGGAGCTTCCAACATGTATCGCGTGTGTGCCATGGACGTTTGCAATGTTCGCACCATGGTTTCTTGCCATCTCTCTTCCCATCTTCATTCTTAGTGACTAGGGCAGAGCTTTCAACCTCAACAACAAAAGGTGACCTACCCATCATAACACCTTGTCTCGTCTCTTCTCTTCTAACTTCTGAAAACGCTTGCCAAAGTGGTGGCAATGGAATCTTTTCCAATATTCTACCTCGGACTTCATCGAGCTCCTTATTAAACCCAGCCAAGAACATGAATACTCAGTCGTTCTCTTGACTCTTAAGAAACAAAACACTGTCCTCACAACACTTCCAATGATCATATCATAGCAGAGATCCAATTCTTGTTATAATGTCATCAACTCATTATAATAGGTAGTGACATTTCTATCTCCTTATTTGGCATGCCACAATCGTGATTTGAGATCGAAAATTTGAGAAGAATTTTGAATACCATAATAAGTTTCTTTGATAGCTTCCCAAACTTCCTTCACAGTAGGCAAAAACATAAAATTTTCTAATCGCTGATTCCATATTACTAAGCAGCCAAGCAATAATAACCGCGTTCTCATATTTTCAAAAACTGTAATTCGAATCAGTTGTGGCAGGAATTTGCACCTCTCCTGTGAGGAAACCATATTTTCCCTTACTGTCTAGTATCAATCTTGCAGTTTGGGACCATTCGAGATAATTTTTTCCATTGAGTTTCTAGATTTCAACCTTGAGGGCATTAGAAGTTCCCTTGTGGCCAAAAAATTTGACAAAACCATTGTTAGATAAACCATTCCAGCCACCAAGGCTGCCGCCGCTACCATGGCCGCCGCCACTGCCTAAACCAATACTACTGACGTTGTTGACTACTTTTGATTTTTCACCCAAACCATCGTCGCTGCTACCGCCGCTAACCATAAAGGCTGTCTTCCATGGGGTATTGTGTGCCATTAAAAAAACGGGTCAAATCGCACAACGGGTCGTTCAAACATTAGAAACAAAATGTTGGTACCCTTTTAAGTTTGGAGCCCCAAACCCCACTGGGTTATGGAAAGCTTTACAGAACCCTAACCAAAAGCTCTAGATAGCATGAAGAAAGTAAAAGGCAAAATACTTTCATATTTTATTACTACTTAAGCTGTTTATATAGGAAAAGAAATTATAATAGTAATATTAAGTAATAATGACATAATCATACAATAAAAATAAACAGAATAATATAAAATAAAAGAGAATCAATCTGATTTCCCTTGATTCTTCAACAAGATTGTTTACATGGCTTCTCATTGGTGTGCTGGGATTCACCTGGCCAATCAACTTGAAATTTTTTTCAATGGAATTGGAGAGCCATTAAGCATTAATAACTTTGTTTAGGGCTCTGATTCCATTTACTAGCTAGTTTCCAATTTATTAAATCTCTTAGGAGGATTCAATATCCTCTTTTTTCTTTGCATCTCTTTCGAATTCCTACAGGAATTATGCAAATTCATGTCCCAGTCACACTATCAAATAATGAAGCAAATCCAAGGTGTATCTCAAGTGGTTGAGCTGGGATACCCGAAGGAGTTTGAGGAAGAGGTTCAGGGTTTAAATCTTCACTACTAACATAACATACTAACAACTAACAACTGCCTATAAAAATAAAAATAAAAATGAAGAAGCATATAAACACAAAGCACACACCATGATGTTGCTAATACCCCTTACAAAAAGAATGAAACATCCTTAAAATCAACATCTTAAAATAATACATTTACTGGTAGTACTAATGGTAGTCTTCCCTAATAAGAACAGCAGTCCACTTAACCCAACTCCAATTGCAAAGCACCAGGGAAGCTCTAATTAACTGATATGGTGATACGGAAGCCAATAAGAAATAAAGCTACATTGATTGCCCCAATATATAAGCAAAATGGAGTCAAAAAGTTGATGTATTTGGTCTAAATTTGGCTTGGACCAAATACATCAACTTTCTATCACCCATTTTTGTTTATATTTTAGGACAGAGGGAGTACACACACACATACATACATATATATATATATATATAAGATAGAGGATCAAGTGATTTTGGGTTAATGTGAAAATGAAAAGAAGTTATTCATAATTTAAATATTTTGCTTTTCTAAAATATTCATCTCACAAAAGGTCGGAGAGGAAAGACGGGAAAAAGTAAAAGGGTTTAAAACCAGCAGGATCAATTTAAAGCCAGATTTAGGGGTGATCGGAGATCTGCATGTTTCGCAGAACTCATCTAGGCTAAGCTGTGCTGAGCTGGCATAGTTTGTTATAGTATAGATTGGAGTAGTTACAGCAGTCATAAGTGTAGTTACAGCTGCCATAGGTCCTAAAAATAACTGTTTCACTGTGTATTCACTCATAATGTTAATGCAAAAGTATTTTTCAGATTAAAATTTCTCTCTCTACTTTTCTCTGAGTTTCCAAAACTCTATTAAGGGGGAAGTTGAGTTAAAAAATAAGATATTTCCCTAAAGGAAGGCTAAGTCATGTCCATATATATATGTATATATATATCTTATGATTAAATATTCAGAGAAGTGGAGAACCATGGCACAGTCACATACTTAAAAGCATCTTAGAGAAATTCATATCTCTCTTACCACTGGAGCGGCCTGGGCTTAGACATTTGTTTGCTCTGCAAGTTGTATCCTTTTCAACCTTTACATGAGGATGGCTTGAAACAGGGGGCTCATTTCCACCATCTTCCATTTCAACCTTCATATCGGGATGGCTTGTAACAGGGGGCTCATTTAAACCAAAGTCCTTTTCGACCTTCACATCAGGATAGCTCGAAACAGCGGGTTCATTTCCACCAACATCCTCTTCAACCTTCACACTAAGATTGCTTGAAACAGGGGGCTCATATCCACCAATGTCCACCTCTTCATCAGCCAGATCATTACCTATAAGTAAAACAATTTTCGAAAACTAAAATAAAATAGACTATGCATCCACAAATGCCCAGAGACACAAACTCACAAGAGTACCTTTAACTGGTTGCAATGAGGAATTGCTAGGACCAGAATCATTCAACACCTGCAACAGAAAACATAGATTATGAGAAGTCAAAATATGAACTAAAAGACAAAAATTCACTCTAGCGAGGGAGGATTAGTATAATTCAGATAAAATGTGATGATAACTTAGACTTATTAAACGGTTAGGTAGCAGGAGGCACCTCTATTTCACACACTTCAACTTTTTCTTTGTTCTTTTCCTTCTCTTGCAAAAACTCATCCAAAAGCTTTCGTAATGCAAATAGTGTATCATCACTGAGATCATCGATATCAATCTCAATCTCATCCTCTGCACATTCTTTTCCATTTGAACTATGTTCTTTCAAGAAATCAATGATATGAACAGGTATTTCCCCGAGCAAAGATTCCAATTGTCGACCTAGATTGTGCTTCTCTTCATCCAACATAGTCTGCTTAGCAGGTGTGATAACTTCAGGTTGAGGGGGCAATGAGACAATTTTCCTCTTTTTGGAAGGAGGCACTGGTCTAGTAGTTTTCACATCTTGACAAGGGTTTGGTTTCGTAGGCAATGGTAGAGCATTGCTTCTGGGTAGTTTCTTCTCTATTGTTTTCCATCTCACTTCAAAATATTTTTTGAGGGTATCAGCCATTATGTAGACATCATTCCCAGGTGGATTATAGGTCATTGCATTCGAAAATGTAAGCCTCACGTCACTGGTAAATTCCAATGGGTCTGAGTATGCTCCTGTATCGATCTTGCTTTTTATTGTTCCGAAATCCATAGGATGCTTGATGATAGTAAAATAATCCGGAAGGTTCAACTTCACAACATCCACAGGAGTATTGAAAACCCAACCATACTGGTGAGTCATCAACCGTGTCAACAGTGACTCACAATCTTTCATCAACAAAGAACTCACAGTGCTTGGTGAACGAGTTTGTGCTGGAGTCTCAAACTTTCCAGAAGAGCCCCGATTCCATCCACGAGGCTTATTACTCTTACCCGAAAGTTTAGATTTATTCCCCGGTAAAGAACTAGACACCGACTTTTTCCTCGAGTTTTCCACCCGATGTCCATTATTACCACCATTACTACAACTAAGAATATCACTAGACGATGACAACGTAACCCCATTCGATCTCTGTATTTCAATTCTCTTCTGAAGTTGCCGTATCTGTTCAAGCTCAGATCTAAACCGTTGCGCCAAACCTTTCCTTTCAATTGGTGACAATTTTGACAACGGAACAACTTGCATTAAAGCACCATACGCACCGCGTCGGCTTGAGTTCAAACAAATAGATTTCCTTGTTGGAGCACTCGAGTCCTCCGAAACCGTAATTTCAGTGTCTATTTGTCCTGATGTTCCGGATCCTTCAGATTCACCAACTGTATCTAAAGCATTGCCAAAATAACCTCTACTCTTTACCATCATAGAGTCACGCGGTTCAATTTAATTAACCAAATGCTGCAGTTTCACTGTACTACCTCAATATCCACATCCGATACTAATAATGTAAAAAAAAAAAAAAAATACACAAATCAGCTTGTTCAGTATAACTATATAAAACTGCTCATAACAGAAAAAAAAATATTAAATATGCACTAACTATCGTTAAATCACTTGGAATCATATCCCTACTACAACATGAGCCTCCAAAGTTAAGGGTAAATCGGGAAACTATGTGCTCAAATTTAATGAAACTGAAGACTAACTTAAACCCAAATTGAAAACAGAAATTTAATTCCCTTGTCTTAACAACATCAACAACGACAACAATCATAATAATAATAATAATAATTACCCTATTTTTTCTCAAAATGGAAACACCGTGTTTAGCTGAACCAAACTCGAAGAACTTTCTCCAATTCCAAGGAAATGATTATGAAACTAAGAAATAAGATGCGGATATTCGATAAAGGAAAGAGATCACAGCTCAAGTGAAACCCTAGTTGAATTCGCTGAGTAAAAGACAAGAGCTTAAGCGTGTTTTCCGAAAAGCGCGAGTGGATAAACAAATAAGAAGAAGAAACGACGCCGTTTAGAGAGGGAACTTATAGCCACAAGTAAGTTGAGAAGAAGAAAAAGAAGAAGAAGAAAAGTTGGACTCTTACAAGTTCACCTCATTTTTCTTGTAAGAAGATTGATGACACCGACCTTCTTCTACAATTTGCATCACTCTGTAAAAGAGTTTCAACCGTGAGATGTATAATCAACGGGTAACATGAGACTTGGTGTATTTTTGTTGACAAATGCGACTTCTGTTGTTGGTAAAACTCTAGAGAGATGTTAACATTGTGGCATAATTTAATCCACTAAATAAAGAAAATAGGGACCGATATAACGCCGGGATTGATCTAATTGATCAATTGGTCCTTCAAAAATTTCAAAATTACAAGAGGTGAGTAAATTATAAAATATATTTAAAATTATAAAATATCAATTAAAATAAATTTGATTCATCTATATTAAGAAATTGATAAAGTAAGTAAATTGATTGTTGATATTATAATTATTTACAATTTATCATGCATGTTTATATATATAATATCAACCATTGATTTAATCATCAATTATTGATATTTTTTACTTTATTTTTTAAAATGAATTGTTAACACAAATTAAATTAAAATAATTCGTATTTAAATTTGTATTGTTAAAAACTATAACGTGTTATCTCATATCAATGCCATCATAGTATGAATAAATATTCCTATGAAATTTAAATATTTGATCGACTAATTTGTCAATAATCTTTCTATGCACAATTTCAATTACTCCCAAGTTTGTCTTTGAGATACCAAAATTTCATTGAAAAATTTGTCTTTAAGAAGATAACATTGATGTGAGATCAACATTGATAAGCCACATATTCACTTAACGTACCACATCAAAATATTTAACGACAAAAGTTTACTGAGGGACTATTTTAATTGATATTTTATAAATGAAAGCATATATCTACCAATTCACAAAATTCAGAGATTAATTTAACCGTGCTTATAATTTAAGGACCAATTTATCAATTCACTCGACAGGAGTTTGACTGATACATATTAACAAATAAAATAACATTATTTATTCTAACATATGTTTGATATATACTTCATCATAATATAATATAATATATTTGAATGAAAAAGTTATCAATGAAATAATTAAATACTATTTTTTAAAATTAATTTGTAATACTTTTTAAATATTTTAAATTAACAAAACAAATTAAATAATTAATGAAATAATTTTAGGTTTAAAATGTTCATTGATATTACTAAATAAATACTTTTAAATTTTAAAAAACAATTACAAGTAACCCAATAATTCTATTTGATTTGCTAGATAAGCAAAATAAAAATATAACAATATATGAGTAAACACTCACTGTCGTCCCTGAAAATGACAGACGGTGTCATAATAGTCCCTAAAATAAATAAAGATATTTAAAAATTTGAATCAATATGTTGTTAGTCATTTAGTCCTTAACGTTAAATATCTTTTATAATTTTGATGACATGTTTAATTTTTTTATACATCATACCTATACGTAGCACAATTGACTTCACTAACATTAAACTCACTCTACCAAAGACCAAAATGACCGGGAAAAAAACAAACAAATATTTTAATCTTCTCAAAAAGAAAGAACCTATGAATCTTACTCCCCCATTTTTTACACACTAGAAAAAGTAAAACAATTCAAGCATTTAAATTATTGTTTTCACTTTTCATTCAAACTTCTTAATTCTTGTTTTCATTTTATAACTTTTAGTTCACAACATACTTTAAAAAAATCTCATCCATAAAGATTTCTTACCAAACAGTATTTATGCAAATGACTGTTTTTCACACACACACATATATATATATATATATGAATCTGCAGAAAGATAACAAAAAGTTAGATCCACAACAGTACCTACAAAATCAACGTCATCGGTCTTCAAGAAATCAAAAAAGGTGAATTACGTGAATTGTGAATTTATGCATACAAGACCTTCTAAACAAGATATTTCTTTTTGAAAATTAATGTGTTAATAGTATACAGTCTAAGATGCAACAAGTTATTTGAGTTTACGGTGAAAGTCATAAATTTGTTGTAACTAACCAAGTATTAGAAATTTTAAGGTTTATTAACATAACCAAATCCTTCACAAGCTTTATCCATCTCCAAGGACTTTAAAAATGGTGTAGGACCCCATCATGCCCTTTTTCTTTTGTTCTACTTTTCCATTATGTAAAAAATGGGGGAATAAGGTTAAGGGTTTTTCTATTTTAAAAGATAAAAATATTTCTTTTTTCTTTCATTTTGGTTCCTAGTAGAGTGAACTTATTTGTGTGACTAGTGGGGACAATGTGTCAAAAAATTGGACATGTAATTAAAACTAATAAAATTGTGAAAGACATTTAACGCTGAAGACTAAATAGACGAACATAATATTGATTTAAGGATTTTAAAATATTTTTCTTTCTTTCAGGAACTATTATGAAACCGTCTGTTACTTTAAAGACTAAAACGAGTGTTTAATAATATATATTGTATAAAAATGAAAAAACTACTCTTTTAAAAAAATTATATTTATTTTAAAAATTTAAATTAATATACATATTTTTATAATTTTAGATATTGATTTATTAGATTATAAAAAATGACAAAACAACTTTACCATAAAATCATACATTTTTATTTAAAATTAATTATTAATTTTATTTTTATATTTAATATGAAATTCTATTGTTTTTTAATATATATTTTATTTGATTTCAATTTTATATATTTTAAATTATACTCCCCCTTCCTTCAAAAAACAAGATTATTATATTTTATAAATGTAACTAAGTAAATTATTGTTCTTATCTTATCTTGTTGGTTTTTAATCTAACTCATATTCAGGATAATAATTTTAACTAGATATACAACATATGATATTGTTTAGAAATAAATTATTATATCTTGCTGATTCATCAAACATTTGATATAGACATGATATGATAGTTATATTTTAGGCTTAATTACAGTTTTGGTCCCTCTATTATTACCAATTCATAGAATTGGTCCCCCTATTTTAAAAGTCAACAGTTTTGGTATCTCCCTCAGATTTTTATACTAGAAAATAACAATTTGACATATTTTAAATGACATAACATACAATTCTATGATCTAAAACTATTAGATACATTAATTATTCACATGTAATTTATTATTTTATCTATATCTTTTAAAAATAACTATATTTTATTAATTCTTGAGAATTTTTAGTGGAATAGTGGATTAGATAAGCCTCGAAAGCATAGATACACTTCTGGAGTAGATTTATATTTATGACTTAGGAATGTCAAGCCTAAACATTAACTATCATACTTGTAATGGGAGTAAACTTGTCATTAGTTAGAATTGGAGAGGCTATAGTTGGAATATCAACTTAAACCCCTAGACCAATCAAAATACATGCAATAGAAAAACCCACCTATTCCTTTTATCAAACAAAAGACATGAAGTAAAAGATAGAGAGTTGAGCGTGAGAGAGTAGAGGAGAAAGAAGAAAGAAAGAGGGTGAAGAGGAAAAGGACAAAATCTTTATCTTACATGTCTTTCCTCATATTCTTCTACACCCATTTTCTACATTATAAACACTACTTCATTAGACATTAGAGAAAAATGAAGAGAGCAGGAGAATAGGACAGAAGTATAGAAAGAAAAGATAATGGAAAAATTTGAAGTAGAATTATTGCATGTTAGATAAGGAAATCTATGATGAAAATAAGTTGGTTTTATATAGAGTTTTGATGATAACAAAAATATTTTATGAGAAAAATATATTTGACTTCACAGAGTATTGAAGAAGATTCGCGTTTTTGAAGAAAATTTAAAATAAGATTTGACTTAGATTTATAATTGAAGAAAATCTAAAATAAGATTTGATTCAGATTTATAATTGAAGAAAGTCTAAAATAAAATTTGATTGATATTTATAATTGAAGAAAATGTAAAATAAGATTTGATTCAAATTTATAATTGAAAAAAATCTAAAATAAGATTTGATTCATATTTATAATTGAAGAAAATATTTGACCAAGTTAAAAAGAAGATACAGTCTAGATTTGATCAAGATTTATTTACAACAACATACGAACACAATCAATCTGAAGAATTTACAAACTTAATCTGAACAAAATACGAACATAATCAATCTGAAGAATTTAAAATCTCAATCTGAAGAATTTACAAACTCAATCTGAACAAAATACAAACATAATCAATTTTGAAGAACTTCTCAAATTGGATTTACAAATAAAGAATTGGCTATAGAACATATTATCAAAAAACCCTTTCTCAATTCTAATCCCCTTAGAGTATATTTTACTAAAAGTTTTTGAAACGAGTAAGGATTAATATTATTATTATTATTCACAATTCACACTTTCAATTTACTTCTAATAACGAAACATAATTAACTTCAAATCTTTCATTTGATCACAACTCTAAACTTTTTTTTAATCTAAAATATTTTTATAACACTACGTAACGAAACTCTTCCAACTCTTGGTTTCCTTGAAATTCACAATCATAAAACTATATATTTTGTTACTCGGTTAAATCATTACAAACAACATAAATATTTAAGAGTTCTTCCTACCGTTAACTAGGTGTCAACGATCTTGATTTCTTTTTGAGACTCAAGGAGCTAACTACGTAAACATATAGATTTATAAAAATTTGTTCACCACCAAAATTTATCCAACAACATCATAATTTCAAAATTGAATATTTTTCACACACAAAACCTTTAAAACTAATTGATCTACAACATTTATTTAAAACTAAATAAAACGAATATTCTCCAATCTACACATACACATACTTGACAATTCAAATCTTTTTGGAAAAAAACTTTTTATCTCTCAAGTTCTATCACTCAACCATTAGAGTTAATAAAATACTTTAAACTTCTTCTTTAATCTCAGTCCAAGAGTAATTAAAAGAGTAATATTTTTAACTCCAAACATATTAATTTTACAATCTAACTTTTTGCTCAAACTCTTTAACTTAGTTAAAATTTGAATTTTTTCACAACTTTAACAACTCTCAATTTTCTTATAAAGTTTCAACTTCAGTTGAAACTCATTTATTTGTAAACAACTTATTACATAACTCAAATACATAACAAAAAGGGTTTAGCCAACTCCATCAAAATTTTGGGGGTTTCTTTTCTTTTTTTACTTTTTAAGAAATACACATAAGTAACATTACACCATAACAACACACAAAATCAACACAAGTTTTGTTATCCCTTTTACGTGTTTATCGCAGATTTGAGAAAGATAGAGGAGGAACATATTTTCATTTCATTCCAAATAGCAACAACAACCATAACCAAAAGAACAATCAATGGAGACATTTAAAAAAAACGAAAAAGTAACTCTTCCCCCACACATATAAAAGCTTACGAATTTAGGGAGAAAAAAAAGAAATGAAGTAAGTGTCTCATATCAAATAAATTAGCTCACTAGCACCACTTTATAGAGAAGAACAACTTTATTTCATTTGACTTCTTAAAATGAGACTTTGATCAAGGTGTAAAAACGGAGTTTGTTTTCTAAACCAAGCACAAACACTTATTTTTTTTTTCTTAAAGAGAGAAAAAAAATGGAAGAAGTGATCATAAAGTGGAGTCGCTACTGGCTTTTAACAAGGGGGTTGACTTCTTTTTTTCTTTCTTTTTTCTTAACTTACCAAAAAACAAATTATTATAATTAAAATATTTAGATATTTTACTAAAATCATCATTACATCATCTAATCACTTTTATACACATCACAACACTCCCTTCTCAATCTACTTTAGTAAGAATATCTACTCTCGTCGCAACTCAACTAACATATGAATTTATCAGTAATACGTGACATTTTAAAATTTTTATCGATAATAAATTCTCTGTAACTTAATTAAATTATTCTCCAATAAATAATTTAAATCGGGTATCCAAAAACATATATACATATATATATATATATTATTTTTTAACATATTACTAACTATAATAAAAATATACCTTTGGTACTTAATTTCATAAAACAAAAATTGGACTAATAGCCTAATCAATTCAACACAAAATATAACAAAATTGCATAAATTAGATTTTAGAAAATTCAGAGTCCTATACTACGTCCAGTCCCTTCTCCCATAAGGATTTAATCCAATAATTCAAACCAAATTACAACTCTTACCTTTATAAGTTAAGTTTTCTCAACATCCAACTTGAAAACCACAAGTCGTTGAGGTATGCAACCACTATCGAGCAGGTTACACAAGTGTTTTGTTTTCTTTCTAGGTTTCTGTCAATTAGAGCATATGAAATTTAAACTCAGTGACTTAGCACAATAAAGATAATAATACAATGTAGTGCTAAATAATTTCTAAGTGATTTGTTGTGTTCAACCTTATTTTCTTATTGCCTATGGTCTTATTCTTTGTTTTTTCTTCACTTGTTCCTCAAATGGTGAAAACATTTTATAGATGCCAACTGTTTGAGCTTTTCAAATTGCTTATTCTTCTTTTTCCTGCATTCTAATTCCAACGTTCAGATTAATTAATCATGGTTTCTTCAATTTTCTAATCTTCACATTGTGAGTTACTAAAATTCAATTCTTGATCATTGCTTTGTTTTAAGGATGTTCTATCTTTGATTGTGTAACACCCCGAGTTTAAAACACAGCGCGAGTGTATTTTTTTTTCAAAACGAATACATAAATAAAAGAGTTTTCAGAATTGCGTTCCAAGGAAATTAAAATCAATTCAAATTAAATATCATTCGACTTCGTAATTAAAAATAGTAAGGAATTTAAAACAGCAACATCACAATTAAATCGAATGAGATATTTATGGGAATTTGATCTTTATAATATACTAAAATAAAGATACATCAAAATATTTATCAGAGTGGGGAAGAGTTTTACAATAATTCCCAAAATGAATATTTACAACCATTGAGTTCAAAACCCTATACATAAGTCTACTCTGATCATACCCTAAGCTACAGTAGCATTACAATATTCACAAGTCTTTTCTTCACCCAGCTGCTCATCTCTTTGCATAGCCCACAAGTAAAGATTAAGGGAAACTAACGACGTTCCCTGTCGTTAGTGTGACCATCAGGGGTACGGTTCTGAATCTCATCTGAGGGCAAAGCCCAATTTCCACAATAATTGTAAAGGGTCACCGACCGAAAATAACAATTACCACATAGCAGTTATATCAAGAATATCAAACATATTCATAGTACATGATGATAAATAAGGATGCTAAATTTTGAAATACATGTCATTTGTACTTTACAAACAGCAACCAAGTAAGTATAAAAATCATGATGTAAGCACAAACATCAATTCATCTGAAATTACAGATTTCAAAAAAATACTTACTCACACAACAATTTTCCACCATCAACATAAAATCAAAACGTGACCCTCCGGTCAAACACTCCGATGCAATATGTATATGCTCATGTTCATAAATTCTTGGAATCACCAAGGTGCAGTCGCTTACAGACCAGCACAATTTAACGGCCCTCATGACCAAGGTGCAATCGCATACAGATCAGCACCAGTGCAGTCGCATACAGACCAGCACTCGTGCAGTCACTACAGACCAGCACGTTTGACATAAACCAAGGTACAATCACTACAGATCAGTACCTAGCGCAATCACTACAGATCAACACTCGTGCAATCGCTATAGATCAGCACGTGGCTGCGTATTTCAGGGTACAGACACTACAGTCCAGTACCAGTGCAGTCGTTTATCTGACCAACACTTATATACCAAGGTACAATCACAGATTAGTACCTAGTGCAATCACTACAGATCAGCACTCGTGCAATCACTACAGATCAGCACGTGGATGCGCATTACTCTGTGGCCCATCGCAGGTACCACCTGACTATGCCATGCATGAATATGCATTGTTTCACTTCATTGAAAACAGTATGCAACCTTAGTAAAATTCATGCATTTTCCTCATTTTTCAAAACATCTCAACACATTCAAAGATTAACCATTCAAGCAAGCATTACACTTTGCATTACCTCAAAGTTCCACTCTTTATTAACAAAGGTTTTTCCCCAACTGTTAAGATTCAAAACTGTGATTAAACTGAGGTTTCTGGCAAAAATACGAATCTGTATTCGAATACAGCTTCATTGTATTCGAATACAGAAGCCAAACAAGGCAGAATCAACATCCTATATTCGAATACAGACTCCTTGTATTCGAATACAGAGGCTGTCACAGTACAAAAATCAAAATTTCTACAACTTCTGTAAATTCTCAAAAACTTCATCATCACCACTTGAACTATCACCAAAATTCCATTTTTAATCACCACAAACCTTCCCAAGGTACCCCAACACTTAAGGTTTATAAAACAATGTTAAAAACTTGAATTTTTGAAAAACACGAATCTGTATTCGACTACAGCTACCTTGTATTCGAATACAGAAGCTAAAACAGTGAAAAATCAGCACTCTGTATTCGAATACGAGGTTGTCGTAGTCGAATACAGATGCGTAGTCAGTGGCAAAAGTTGTAAATCTGTATTCGGCTACAGAGGGTCGTAGTCGAATACAGAAGCTAAGTCATAATTACCACTCAACCCTAGAATCATAATTACCACTCTTTAAAATCTCAACTCAGAACATTTTTCATCCAATATCCGCAACAGATTGTTTTAACAAAACCCAACAAAAACACAGATTCACTCAAATCAGAATAACCTCACTAATTTTTAACAAAACAAAATTAGAACCAGAATCATCATTCAACAACACACACAAAATGATTTCCAAAACATAACACCATGTTTTTCACAAACATAAACCAATAATCATTCATCACACATGCATTTACAGCCCTAAATGCAATCTAAAAAGTTGGAAGGTGCCCTTACCTTAGTTACGTTCCCTTAGCTCGTACGCTTCTGCGAAAAAGCCGACGATACTCTCGTTCGCGTTCGCCGCTACAAAAATTAGTTCTTTAGCTCCGTAACGATAAGAGGAATGACTTTCGTACTCGAAACTTTCTGATTCGACACTCAGATTTTCCAGAACGATGACTGTTGAGTAAACTGTTTTTCTTCACCAACACTCAGAAAATTAGAAGAAGAAGAAAATAAAGCAGAAACTGGCGCGTAGAGGAAAGAAGGAAAAGCTTCTCACTTAAGTATCCACTTAAATGCAACTGACACAGCAGAGGAGAGAGGAATTGTTTCCTTTTTCACAAATATCTACGCCACCTCACCAACTCTTATATTAAAATATCTTTTGATCCTCTAGCACTTAACCCGTTTCCGTCAAAATTAGCAGAGAATATCTTAATTAACGGTCCGATAATTTAATTACTCGAAATTAAATTAATTCATCCATTATCCAATAATTTTAATTCCACCTCCAAAACAAATGTTTATATATATATATATATATATTTACACAAAACATACATATATTGAATCTTTTACAATTATTCCCAAATACACTTAAAAATTAAATCTGAATTTAATTTTAAAATTTAAGGGTCTTACATTACTACCCCCTTAAATTAGTTTCGTCCTCGAAACTACATGCCGTTGAACAAATGAGGATGTTGTTCCCTCATCTGACTCTCTAGTTCCCAAGTCGCGTCTCCAATAGTCGGATTCCAAATCACTTTGACTAGTGGGACTTCCTTGCTCCTCAGCTGTTTAATCTTCCTGTCCTCAATTCTTACAGGTAATACTTCAAATGACAGGTTATCCTTCAGCTGAATCGTGTCTGGTTCGATCACATGAGACGGATCTGAAATGTATTTCCTTAACTGCGACACGTGAAATACATCATGAATATTGGACAGCATTGGAGGTAAAGCAATTCGATAAGCCAATGGTCCAATACGCGCATAAATCTGATATGGTCCAATAAACTTTGGAGTCAATTTTCTGGATTTAATAGCCCTGCCCACTCCAGTTGTAGGCGTGACTCTTAGAAATACATGATCGCCTTGCTGGAATTCCAAAGGTCTGCGACGCTTGTCCGCATAACTCTTCTGACAATCCTGTGAAATCTTCATTTTCTCTTGTATCCTCTTGACTTTTTCCGCAGTTTGTTCCACCATCTCAGGTCCAACAATCATACTTTCCCCGTCTTTATACCAACACAAAGGCGTTTGACACTTGCGTCCATACAAAGCTTCATATGGTGCCATTCCAATACTTGCGTGAAAGCTGTTGTTGTAGGTGAACTCGATCAATGGCAGTACATCATCCCAACTTCCTATTTCATCCAATACGCATGCTCTTAATAGATCTTCCAAGGACTGATTTGTTCTTTCTGTTTGTCCATCTGTTTGTGGATGATAAGCTGAACTCAATTTCAGTTTCGTTCCCAACGCTTCATGCAACGCTCTCCAAAAGTGAGATGTGAACTTCTTTGGATCATGGTCCGATACAATGCTTGATGGAACTCCGTGTAATCTCACAATCTTAGCAATGTAGATCTCTGTCAGCTTATCTACCTTATAATTGGTCTTCACCGGCAAGAAATGTGCAGATTTTGTCAATCGATCTACGATTACCCAAATTGAATCATTCTTTCTTCTTGTCTTGGGCAGTCCAGTTATAAAATCCATGGAAATGCTATCCCACTTCCATTCTGGTATATCCAAAGGCTGCAACGTTCCAGCGGGTCGTTGATGTTCCACCTTCGCTTTTTGACAAGTTAAACAAGCTGATACGTACTCCGCTACGTCCCTCTTCATTCCTGGCCACCAACAATTCTGTTTTAAGTCTTGATACATCTTGGTTGCTCCAGGATGAATACTCAATTTGCTCTTATGAGTCTCTTCCAAGATCGTTCTTCTCATGTCTGCAACTTCCGGTACACAAATCCTTCCATTGCATCTCAGAATGTTATCTGTTCCGACCCTGAATTCAGCTGTCTGTCCTTGCGTTATTAGGTTCCTCTTTTATTGAATTAATGCATCATCTTGCAGATTTGCAATCTCCTCAAGTAATCCACTTGAAATGGTTATCATTCCACACTTTAAAATTCCTGGTGCAAACTCTACATTCAAGTGTAGATCTCTAAATGCTTCCCACAGCTCTTGTTGTCTGGCCATCATCATTGAGGACACTGTTACGCTTTTTCTGCTCAATGCATCAGCCACTACATTGGCTTTTCCAGGATGGTACTATAATGAAAAATCAAAATCTTTGAGAGTCTCCATCTATCTCCTCTTACGCATGTTCAGTTCTTTCTGATCGAACAGATACTTCAAGCTCTTATGGTCGCTGAACACCGTGAACGTGCATCCATAGATAGTGTCTCCAGACCTTTAATGCAAACACTACAGCAGCAAGTTCTAGATAAGGAGTCGGATAGTTCCGTTCGTGAGCTTTCAATTACCTTGAGGCGTAGGCGACAGCTTTCTGATGTTGCATCAAAACACAGCCCAGACCTTGGTGAGATGCATCACCATAAACCTCATATGGTTCCTCTGGTTGTGGCAAAACCAATACTGGTGAGGTTGTCAATTTTTCCTTAAGCAACTGAAAATTCTCTTCACACTTCTCTGTCCATGCAAACGGCTGATTCTTCCTGGTGAGTTGTGTCAAAGGAGCTACAATCTTAGCAAATCCTTCAATAAATCTCCTGTAGTATCCTGCCAGTTCGACGAAACTTCTTATATCCGTGATGGTCTGAGGTTGTTTCCAAGCAAGAATTGTTTCAATCTTTGCCGGATCTACTGCAATTCCTTCCTTTGTTATTACATGTCCTAAGAAATTCACTTTCTCCAACCAGAATTCTTACTTCGACAGATTGGCGTACAATTGCTTCCCTCGTAAAATTTCCAGAACTTGATGCAAATGCTCTCCGTGTTCTTCTTCATCTTTTGAATAAATCAAAATATCATAAATGAATACCACCACGAATTTATCTAAAAATGGACTGAAAATCCTATTCATATAATCCATAAAAATCGCTGGTGCATTCGTAACTCCAAATGGCATAACAAGATATTCATAATGCCCGTAACGAGACCTGAAAGCGGTCTTTTGAATATCTCCTTCTCTTACTCGAATCTGATGATAGCCTGACTTCAAATCGATCTTTGAAAACACAGCTGCTCCCCTCAATTGGTCCATCAAATCATCTGTGCGTGGTAAAGGATAACGGTTTTTAATGGTTACCTTGTTAAGTTGCCTGTAATCCACACATAAACGTGAACTTCCATCCTTTTTCTTAACCAATAACACCGGAGCTCCCCACCGTGACACACTTGGCCTGATAAATCCTTTCTCCAACAGACCTTTAATTTGATCCTTAAGCTCGTTTAATTCCAATGGCGACATTCTATACGGTGCAATTGAAATGGGTCCAGCTCCTGGGTGCAAATCAATGAAGAACTCCACTTCTCTTACTGTGGGTAATCCTGGAATTTTTGTTGGAAATACGTCCGGATACTCTTTGACTAACACTACATCTTCTATGCTCACATCCATCTTGGTCTCCACGTTAGCCAATGATAAAAATTCCTGAGTTCCTTCTCTCAGTGATACTCTAAGCTTGTTAGTAAACAAATACTGGACGACTCCAGGTTCGGGAAAAAGAACTAATTTGCGGGCACAATCCAAGACTACATAATTATAAGACATCCAATCCATGCCGAGAATTATCTCGAGTGATTGCAGGGGTAGACAGATTAAATTAACCAAGAAATTTCTATCTTGAATTGTTACAGGACAACATAAACATGCAGAATTTACGGTCAAAATCTGTGCAGGTGTGGAAACAATCAAATCAAAAGGCAAAGCAGACATAGATAGCTTCAAACGATTCACACAATACATAGCAATGAAAGAATGGATTGCTCCCGAATCAAAAAGTGCAGTTAATGTGTTACCTGCAATCTGGCAGTCTTGCTGGATTAAATTAGGAGTTTGACTTCCAGCAGCAGCATCCATATGGTAGACGCGTCCCCTAGCAATAGGACGAGTGGCCCTAGCTGTATTCACTATTGGTTCCACCTTCGGAGCCCGACAATCCCTTGCGACGTGTCCCGGTTTTTGACAATTGAAACATACAAGATCCCTTGTGGTACAAGCTAGAGCTATATGCCCTTCCTTCCCACAACGATAACACCAGACTCCTTGTCCCAGTTGTCTTCCAAAGTTCTGATTTCCTTGCCGATTCTGGCCTCTACTGCTGTTTTGGGGTCTGTTATATGGCTTAAACACTTGCTTTCCTTTGTTGTTTGGATGGTTCATTCGGCTGTGTCCTCTCGAATTAAAGTTCCTGATTTTTGCCACTGTTT
Organism: Cicer cuneatum; assembly: GCA_037974295.1. Taxonomy (NCBI): domain Eukaryota; kingdom Viridiplantae; phylum Streptophyta; class Magnoliopsida; order Fabales; family Fabaceae; genus Cicer; species Cicer cuneatum. The sequence continues at coordinate 39,483,893 of JBBPBO010001986.1, forward strand.
TGGCATCTGTCAAGATTGTATATCAGAGCCATATGTTGTCCTCTGTTGCTTCATTGGAAGCAACTTATTGGAGCATGTTGTACCTGATTTTAGAGTCTTATCTACATAGGTAATGCCATGGTGGCAGAGACAAATCGTTATACTCGGTTACTTAGAGGTAGAGGCATCTCCTTTGGAAACAACGAAGGGAGTGTATTGTTCCTTTCTTCTGATATGTCTTTTTATTCTTTTCCTCTGAATCTGTTTGCTTCCTCTGATGCACAACACAATGAAAGGCACGTGTTGTTCCTTTCCTCTAATCTATTTGCTTCTGATTGTTTCAGTAAGACCCTTAAATTTAAATTAAATTATGGATTTAATATCAAGTATATTTTAGAATATTTGTAAAATATTTAATATGTGTATATTTTTATATATATATTTATTTTTGAGATTGATTAAAACTATTGGACGAAAGATAAATTAATTTAATTACGAGTAATTAAATATTGACAGTTGATCAAGATTTTATCTACCAACTGAGTTTGGACGAAATTATTTAGTTGCTTAAGGGTCAAGTTTAATAATATAATATACATATTTGGTGGAGTATGTATATATATATATATATAAATATATATGCTATGTGTGAGGGGCAAGCAAAAGGAAATCAGAAACAGAAACATTCCCTCTCCTTTCAACCGTGTACCTTCTTCTTTTTCCTTTTTCATTCTGTTGTGTTGGTATTAAAAAGAGCTTGCTCAAAACTCAAATTACTTGGAAATCCAAGCGTCGAAACAGAAATTGTCAAGAAGGAAAGTTGTTCCTCTCATTGTTACGGTGTTAGAGAACCAACTTTGGTAGCGACGACGCAATCGGGAGTTTCGCCGGCTTTTGTCGCGGTAACGTAAATGAGCAAGAAAAGGTAACTAAGGTAAGGGGCACCTTCCAACTTTCTAGATTGCATATAAGGCTGTAAATGCATGTTTGATGGATGATTGTTATGAGTTATGTGCGTTAAAAATGGTGTTGTTGTTTTGATACTGAAACTGCCTTGCATGTGGTTATGGATGATGAAAATGCGTGTTGTTGAGCTGTTGTTGTTGTTTTGTGTTGTTGCTGCCATGGTTGATGCATTGATGATGTTTTTGTTGTTGTGTTGATGAGTAGAATCATTTATATGTGTTGAGGATGTTCTGGGTTTTGTGGTTAAAGAAGCTGTGATTATGTTTTGGTGTTTGTGTTAGTTTTCAAAGAAAAGAGTTTGAAAATGTATTGAAGTTTTCTGGAAGATCTTGCTGTGTTCGAAGATGTATTCGGATACGGCACTGGCGTATTCGAATACACTTATGTAAAAATTCAGTTTTTATTCAAATTTTGAACCTCGTATTCATATACGACACTCCGTATTCGAATACAAATACGTGAGTTTTGCTTCTGACTTCGCAGCTGTATTCGGCTACAACCCTATCGTATTCGAATACAAAATTGCTGTTTTTGCCATTGGATTCGCATCTGTGATCGGCTACGACAACCTCGTATTCGAATACAGAAAATGCTGATTTTTGCCACTGTTTTGGCATATGTATTCCAATACAAGGAAGCTGTATTCAAATACAGATTGATTTTTTCTCAAAAATTCTATTTTTAAACATTGTTTTATGCACTTAATGAATTGGGAAACATTTGGAAGGCATGTGATGAATTAAATGAAGTTCTTGAGATTGTTTGAGGTGTATTTGGAAAACATTTGTAAGGCATGTGATGAAATTAAATGAAATTCTTGAGATGGTTTTGTGGTGATGGTGAAGTGTTGGGTTAAATATTACATTTGCATACTGGTTTCAGTGAAGAGAAACATAGCATGCTCATGCATTGCATAGTCAGGTGGTGATTGCGATGGGCCACAGAGTCGATGCGGTGACTGTGATGGGCCGCGAAGTTAAGTAGTAATCGTGATGGGTTATAGAGTAGTTCCGCGTGTATTAGATGGTCTATTCCATCCGGGCTACGGAATGGCCGCGTGTTCGTGGTGGTCCATTCTATCCGTGCGAGGATTTAACTTCTGCGTATTTGGCCTGTGAGAGGCTAATACATGTAAATGTAGTAACCTTGTGGGGTTGTAGAGTAGTTCCGCGTGTATTAGACGATCTATTCTATCTGGGTTCAGAGTAGTTCCGCGTGTATTAGACGATCTATTCTATCCGGGCTACGGAATGGCCACGTGTTCGTGGTGGTCCATTCTATCTGTAAATCGTGCTGGTCCGTGAGAGACTGCACGTGTGGTGGTCCGTGAGAGACTGCACGTGTGGTGTTCCGTGAGAGACTGCACATTGGTAATTCTAAGAGTTAAGTACATTGACATATACATATTGCATTGGGATGGTTGACCTGTGAGTCATGATTTAATATGAATTGATGAGTGGAAATTGATGTGTGCAAGTATTTTATGAATTCTAAGTGCCAAATGAGTTGTTGTGATTGTTGATCGTATTTGTACTTGCAATATGACTTACATGTTAAACTGTTTGTTTTTCCAAAAAATGTCAATGTCATACATTTTAATAAGTGAGCATATTTATTCATTCTTGTTGTCATAAGCATTGGAACATGCCATGAATATACTTGTTATTTTTGACATAAATGCTATGTGGTAATTGTTAATTTCGGTCGGTGACCCTTTACAATTATTGTGGAAAATTGGGCTTTTCCCTCAGATGATACCCAAACCCATGCCACCGACGGTTACACTAACGATAGAGATGTCGTTAGTTTTCCTTGATCTTCACGTACGGAGTATTTATGGACGATGCGGAGGGATCGACAACTGAGGTGAAGACGAGACTTATAGAGGATGCGGTGGAAACCACTTGCTACTAAAGCTATAGTGCATGATCAAATCGGACTAGACTTTTTGTATAGGGCCTAGTGTTAATGGCTGTATTTATTTATTTTGGGATAATTATATATCTTTTTCGCACTCTGATAATGTTTTGGTGGGTCCAGGATACAGTTTTTGATGTATCTTTATTTTGGTATATTTTGAAGATCAATTTCCCAAAACTATCTTACTTGGTTATAATCATGATGTAATTATTTAATTACTATTGTCATTTTGGATTACGATGCTTTACTATTTTTGAACGATTTAATTTAAATTATTTATAATTATTTTTGAATTAATTGGAAAATTCTTTTATTTATTTCGGTTGGAAAAAAAAATACACTCGCGCTGTTTAAAACTCGGGGTGTTACAGTTTCCTTTCCTCTAATTTGTTTGCTTCCTTTGATGGTATTCTCTGGTGGATGCGCTTCCTCTGTTCCGAGGCGTTCCTCTCATCTTGGGTGTTTCCTATGATTTTTGGGCTTTCTTCTATCTTATTTTCTGCACACTTAATCGTGCATTAAATTCTTCCCATAAAAAACCTTTTGTAATCATCAAAACAAGATAAGGAATTTGTTCTCCAAACCATCCTGGTTCTAACAATCTCCCCTTTTTTTATGGTGACAAAACATCTATTTTTGTGAACAATTTAACAATGTTAATAAAGCATAATATATAACGATATCACATAAGGCTCCCCGTAAATCTAAGCATATTTAATAGTAATAGTTTAGAGTAATGTTCTGATTTTTAAAACAACTCCCCCATTTTGAAGGTTTCAAGAATAAAAAAAAAACAAAACAAACTTGGCTTGTTTAAAATTGTTCTAAAAAACTATTCTCCCCCTTAATGTCATCAGGCAAAAGGAGTGAATTTGTCGACTTACATAAATATTTCAGAGAATATCAATAAATGGAGCATAACATACATACATATATAACTTATCTAAAAGACATAAGCATATCAGAATCAGAATTATTATTCAGTTATAGAAACAATATTCATATTTTCTTTTATAAACTCAAACTTGTCTGTAGCAAGGGGTTTTGTTAAAATGTATGCCCACTAATACTCAGTTTCCACAAACCTAATATCTAAGGTTCCTTTTTGAACAAAGTCTCTTATAAAGTGAAGTTTTATTTCTATGTGTTTATCTCTAGAAGGCAAAATTGGATTTTTAGTTAAGCATATAGCGGAGGTGTTATCACAAAATATAATAATTTTACTCTCATGAAGCTTGTAGTCTTCCAGGTGATGCTTCATCCATAGGAGTTGAGTACTACATCTTGCAGTTGATATTCTGCTTCTGCTATTGACAAAGCAATGGTGCTTTGTCTCTTGCTGGACCATGAGATTAGATTGCCACCTAAGCAAGTGCATTTTCCAATGGTGCTTTTTCTTTCAAGTTTGTCTCCTGCATAGTCAACATCACAATATCTTACTCACATATACTCAGATAATTGCTTATAGAATAAACCAAGGTTAGTAATACATTTTAGATATCTAAAGATCCTCTTAACTGTTGTTAAGTGAGATTCTTTTGGATCTGCATGAAACCTGGCGCACACACACCCACTAAACATAATATCCGACATAGATGTAGTTAAATAAAGTAAAGAACCTATCATGCCTATGAAGGTTTTTTGATCAACCTTCTTGCCTAACTCATCTTTGTCTAGTGAGTAGGTTGGATGCAATGGAGTGCTAATTGGTTTGCATTAATCTATATTGGGCTTCTTGAGAAGCTCTTTTGTACACTTAGTCTGATGAGTCACCATTCTACTTCTCTTGAATCTTAATTCCTAAGAAGAACTTCAGTTCTCCCATCATGCTAATTTAGAATTCCTATTTCATTAACTCAAAAAAGTCTTGGCAAAGCTTGCCATTAGTTGATCTAAAGATTATATCATCAACATAAATTTGAATTATAAGAAGATAATTTTTAACTGATTTTCTAAACAAGGTTGTGTCAACTTGCCCTATTTCAAAACGATTTTCTAGCAAGTATTGCTTAGTTTATCATACTAAGCTCTAGGTGCTTGTTTCAGACCATACAAAGATTTTATATGTTTAAAAACATAATATGGAAACTCATAATTTTCAAAATAAAGGGTTGTTTGACATAAACTTCCTCATTTAAAAAAGCAGTTTTTACTTCCATTTGGTATAAAGTAATATAATTTTTTGCAGCATAAGATAATAGAACTCGAATAGCTTCTAACCTTGACATTGGAGCAAATGTCTGAGGGTAATATACATCTTCTTGGTGATTGTAACCTTGAGCTACTAGTCTAGCTTTTTTTCTTACCACTTCTTCTTTTTCATTCAGATTGTTTTTGAATACCCACTTTTTTCCTATGGGATTTTTAGCCTCTAGCCTTGGCATTAGATTCTAAGCATCATTTCTCTTGAATTCATTCAGTTCTTCCTGCATTTCCAGAATCTAATCATTGTCTGATAAAGCTTTATCTATAGAGGCTGGTTCAATATGAGATAATAGACTAAACAATGATGTATCTTTCACTACAGGTCTGGTCTTTAGAGAATCACTTGCTTTCCCAGTAATAAGTGAGTCTGGATGTGATAACTTGTTCTTCAATCCAATTCTGGATTCCAGAGGGTCTTGATTGGTTTTCATGTTGTCCTTTGGTCTTCTCGGTTCCTCTAATTTGTCTTGCTCCTTTGGTGTTCCTGTATTCTCTGATTTTTCTTCTACTTCTAGTGCTTCTAGTTTTCTTGCAAAATCATCATCTTGCTCTGAACTTTTAAAGTCAAGTTGTTTATCATCAAACTTAACATTGATTGACTTTTCCACGCTTAGAGTTTCCGAATTGTATACTATATAGGCTTTAGTCCTTTTAGAGTATCCTAAGAAGATGCACTTTTGTGATTTTGAGTCGAATTTGCCAATATTTTCTTTGGTGTTAATAATATAACAAATACAACCAAATTGTCTAAAGTAAGAAATGTTGGGCTTCGTACCCTTCCATAGTTCATAAGGAGTCTTGTTTAGAATTGGTTTGATCCAAACTCTATTCTGAACATAACATGCCATATTTATTACTTCTACCCAGAACTGCTTTGCAGCATTCATTTCATTAATCATGGTGTGTGCCATCTCTTGAAGAGTTCTTCTTTTGCTTTCTACAACACCATTTTGTTAAGGTGTTCTAGGAGAAGAAAATTTATGTAGGATGCCATTCTCTTCATAGAAGTTTTATAATGGAGTTTTCAAACTAACCACCATGATCACTACCAATTGTTGTAATTGAAAGGCATTTTTCATTTGCTTACATAAGGTAGTGAATACCCTATGTGACTCATCTTTGTGTCTTAGGAACGTTACCCATGTCCATCTAGTGTAATCATGAACAATAACAAGTCCATATTATTTACCATTGACAAAGGCAGTTTTAACTGGACGAAACAAATCTATGTGTAAAAGCTCAAGTGGTCTTGTATTGAAAACACAATTTTTTTGAAGAAAAAGAACTCTTAGTTTGTTGTCCTTTATGGCATGCTTCGCAAAAAACTTCTGATTTGTACTTGAGATTTGGCAGCCCTCTAACCAGTGAAGGTGCAAACACGAGAAGGAAGAGGGGTTGAATTGTGTTTGCCAAACTTTGAATCTTTTTGCTGTTTTGTTGAATGTTGATATGATTTACTTGATGAATAACTAATCAGACTTAGCAGCGGAAAATAGTAGCATAAGAACACAACAATTTATCCTGGTTCACCATTAACTTGGCTACATCCAGTCCCTTCATTCTGAAGGCTTTAATCCACTAATTCAAATCTTTGAATTACAACACCTAACCCTCCAAGTCAGTCTTCTCAAACAGCCTTACAACCCCAGGCTTTTGAGGAATGAAAACAGCACCTTGACTCTACGAGTCAAGTCTTCTCCTACCAATCTGACAACCCCAGATTGAAGAAGGAATCTACACCACTATCAGGTTTGATTACAAAGGTTGGAACTCTGCAAAGTTGCTTATGGAAAGCTTATTGCTGCACTGAATTTCTCTCTCGAAAACACTTAGAAAATATTTCTTTTGCACTCAAGTGATTCTCTCTTTTCAACTCTCAGATTGTGTTGAATATGAAGCTTGAGTTCTTGTGTTTTTTTATGCTTGGTGTTGCTGCCTGAAGCCTCCTTATATAGCTGCAAATTGGGCTTTGTCCAAGCTTAAATTTGAAATAGATCTTGCTCAGATTTCCATTGAAAATACTGTTGGCCAATCATGTTTCACTTAAATAAAAATCGTATCTTTTTAGCTTCAGATTGCATTTGAAAATTCTGTAGACCAATCTTGTTTCTTTTAATTTCAAACCATATCTTTTTAAGCTTCAGATTGCATTTGAATTTCTTCATGTCTTCAGTGAATTTTTTGAATCAAATCCCCAAAATACTTTGATCAAATTTCTATCAAAATTTAATCAAGTCTTCTTCGAATTTTAATCAAGTCTTCACTGATTTGCATCATGATTAAATTCTGGACCGTATGATCTTCTGATCTCGGCCAACTCTGGACCATGTAATCTGATATGTACCAATTCTGCGATCCTCTAATTTCGAATAACATTGGACCATGTGATTTGATTTGTACCATTATGTGATCCTCTGATCTAAACCATTGATCTTTTAATCTGGTATTTTAATTCATGAAACTTAGAATCTTTTTTTTTTTTAAAAAAAGAAATTCTAACTCAAGTTTGTAAACCTTACTTAATAAACTTGAAACTTTAATTAAAATCATGCAAACTTTTCTAAAAATTGATAGTATACATATAAAAACATGAATCCACAGTTCACTAACTTTCCTTAAAACACAAGTTCAAGGATTTGATAACCACATGTATACATTCTTGATCATCAATCGTAACAACTATTTTTTTGGAAAGGCATAAATTAAGAAAATCATTTTTCTTTAATCACTGCAACAACATTAATATTTCTGAATTATCCCCACCGCTAACTCGGTGTCAACGGTCTCGATTCATTTTCGAGACTCAAGGAGCTAATTACATAAACATAAAGATTTTTAAATAAAAAATTTGTTCACCACAAAAATTTATCCAACTACATCATAATTCCAAAATTAAATCTCTTTCACAAACAAAACTCTTAAAACCAAGAGATACATTTTTTTTCTTTTTTTTTTCAAGTTACTGAAGGTGCAAACACGAGAAGGGGGTTGAATTGTGTTTGTACTACTTGAATTCTTATTCTGTTTTTGATGATTATTTGAAATCTGAAATATAATCAAGTAGAGTTAGCATCGGATAAAGTAAAATAACACAAAGATTTATCCTGGTTCACCATTAACAAGGCTACATCAAGTCCCTTCACCTCGAAGGATTTTTCCACTAATTCAAAACCTTTGAATTACAACAACACTACTAAGCTTCCAAGTCAGTCTTCCTAAACAGTCTAACAATCCTAGACTTTTGAGGTACACAACACCTTGACTTCTCAAGTCAAGTCTTCTCCTACCAATCTGACAACCCCAGATTGCAGAAGGAATTACAACACCTTGAATCTAATTGCAAAGTTACCTGCTACCTCTTCTGACTCTTCAGATTGTAGACTCTACTTCAACAATATAGATTTAACACAAGGGAACGAAAAACACGAGTACATGCTTCTGGAAAGCTGAAACTCACAATTAACCTCACTGAAAACTCGAGTGTTTGCTTCTGGAAGTGTATGACTCTTTTACTAATTTTCGATGCTAAGTTTTCTACCTTGAGCCTCCTTTTATAGATGAATAATTAGGGTTTTACCATGCTTAAATTCAAGCTGAATCTGCCCAGCTTCTCTTGCAAAAATAACTTGGCCAATCGGGTTTCACTTAAATAAAAAACGTATCTTTTTAGCTCCAGATTGCATTAGAAAATTCTGTTGACCAATCTTGTTTCTTTTAATTTCAAACCATATCTTTTTAAGCTTCATATTGCATTCAAATTTCTTCAAGTCTTGAGTAATTTTTGAATCAAATCCCCTTAATACTTTGATCAAATTTCTATCAAAATTTAATCAAGTCTTCTTCGAATTTTAATCAAGTCCTCACTGATTTTCATCATGATTAAAATCTAGACCGTATGATCTTCTAATCTCTACCAACTCTGGACTTTATGATCTGATCTGCCCATATTCTATGATCCTCTGATCTCGGCCAACACTGGACCATATGATCTGATCTTCTGATCTCGACCAATCACTGGACCATATGATCTGATCTTTTGATCTCGGCCAACACTGGGCCATATGATACGATCTTCTGATCTCGGCCAACACTGGGCCATGATGCTTAAATCTGGACCATTGATCTGAACATTTTCCCTTTGATCTGGACCAAGTCTGGATTGAATCTGAATTAAATCTGGACTTGTGATATTTTAATCTGGATATTTATCTTCTGATCTGGATCAAGTATGGATTAAATCTGGACAATCATTTCTTCTGATATGGACTGAGTTTTATGTTCTGGACCATGCTATCTTCTGGTCTGAACCAAGTCTGGACCAATTCATAGTTATCTTCTGCTCTGGATCATGTCTGGATTAAGTCTTGACTGATTCATATTTTCACGACCAAGCTATCTTATGGTAAGAATTAATTCTGGACCATGTCTGTCTTATGATTCCTTCTGGCATGGACCAAATCTCCGTCTGACAAGCTTCCTTCTGGTCTAGACCGGGTCTCATTCTGAACTCTGCTTCCTTCTAAACTGGGCCAAGAAAGATATCGTCTGATGATGTTATTTGACCTTTGATGATATCCTCTAGGGGTGTATCGTCTAGTGTCTTCTAGATGCATCCTTTGGATGCATTATCTGGCCTATCCTTCTGGTGACATTTCTATCTTCTGGTTGCTTCCTCTGCATGTATCTTTTGGTGGTGTCATCCTCTGATTTTGCACAGCTTCTGATTTGTTCTTCTAAGTCAACATACTGTTTACATAAAATACTTTTGTTAACATCAAAACTAAGTATAGAACCAACTTGGTTCCAATAGTTACTAAAATGTATAATTAAACATTTTTAAAACAAAGTAACAAGCAAAATAAAATTTAAAGAAATAGATGTTTCTCATTTCTTTCAAAATAACAACAAACACACAAGCATGAAGAAGGATTAATAACTCAAGAAGAAAAATCACTTATTTATGGACAAGAAATTTTGCAACAAAAACACTTCAACAAAAACTTATCATTTCTATCCAACACAAACACCAAAATAGAAGAAGACCTGACCCTTTTTTTTTAATCTATCAATAGTTTGGTAAAAAACTAAAAATTTCATGTTTTCCCCATAAAAATCAAGCTAACTATTTTCATGTAAATGAGGAAGAGAAAAGAAAGTTTACCTCAAGTGAGTTTGCTTGAAAGCTTCACAATGAGGAGGGGAAGGTTTTGTTTTCAAGGAGTTTCTATTGGAACCAAGTTGGTTCTAAGTACTTAGGATTTTGATGTTTATGAAAGCACTCCATGTAATCTTATTTTGTACCTTGAAATATTAAATTAAATGCCACAAGAAGATAAAGTTATTAGAGGCAGAAGCTGAAGTCACCAGAGGTAGAAGATGAGTATTCAAAAGATAAAATCAGACCAGAGGATACACCTCGAGAAGTCACCAGATAATGCATCAAGAAGGTACTAGAGGATGCTTCCTGAAAGCACCAGAGGATACTCCAGGATGTCAAAATACCATCAGAGGATATCTTTCCTGGCCGAGATCAGAAGGAAGCAGAGTCCAGAAGGAGACCTGGACCAGACCAGTAGGAAGCCTGCGAGAGGTAGAGTTGATCCAGACAGAAGGATTCATAAGTCATACTTGGTCCAAAAGTTATTATGACCAGAAGATAGCTTGGCAGTGAAATGATAAACAGTCCAGACTTATCAGAGCTTCAGTTAACTGGTCCAGAACAAGTGACTTGGTCCAGATTTGGCCCAGACCAGAAGATAGCTTGGTTCAGAGTATGAAACTACGTCTAGACCAGAAGAAATGATGTCTAGATTTATCCAGACTTGATCCAGATCAAGAGGTAAATGTCCAGAATTAAATATTTTTTGTCCAGGGTTAATTTCAGTTCAATCCAGGCCCAGTCTATAATTGGTCCAAATCAGTGGGAAGATATTCAGATCAAGGGTCCAGATTTAAGCATCATGGTCCACTGTTGGCCGAAATTAGAAGATCAGACCATATGGCCCAGTGTTGGCCGAGATCAGAAGATCAGAACGTGTGGTCCAGTGTTGGCCGAGATAAGAGGATCACAACAGATCAGTTTGCTAGTCCAGCGTGGTCGAAATCAGTTAATCAAATGGTCCAGATTTAATCATGAAGCTATTGGCGGGAAGAAAGATATGTTCCAGAATTAATTAAAGACAGGATTGGCCCAAGTTATTTTCGAAAGCAAATCTAAAGCTAAAAAGATATGTTTTTTATTTAAATGAAAACCGATTGGTCAAGATATTTTTAAAAGAGAATCCAGCAAGATACAACTCGAAATTATGTTTGGAAGAGACCATAATCTGCATCTATAAAAGGAGGCTCAAGGAAGAATACTTAGCATCGAAAAATCACAGAAGAGTCATACACTTCAAAAAGCAAACACTCAAGTTTTCAGTGAGGTTAATTGTGAGTTTCAGCTTTCCAGAAGCAAGCACTCGTATTTTTCTTTCCCTTGTGTTAGATCTAAGTTATTGAAGTAGAGTCTACAATCTGAGGGAGTCAGAAGGGGTAGCAGATTACTTGGCAATTAGATTCAAGGCGTTGTAATTCCTTCTACATTTTGGGGTTGTCAGATTGGTAGGAGAAGACTTGACTTAAGAAGTCAAGGTGCTATATTCCTCCAAAGTCTAGGATTGTTAGACTATTTGAGAAGACTGACTTTGAGGGTCAGTGGTATTGTTGTAATTCAAGGTTTTAAATTAGTGAAATCCTTCAAAGTGAAGGGACTGGACGTAGCCTCGTTAACGATGACCAGTATAAAATTCTGTGTTTTATTTTATTTTATATCCGCTGCTAACTCTGTTTGATTCATACATCAAGTTTTGTTATAAAACTTCAAAAATAGAAAAAGTATTCAAGTTAGTCAAACATAATTCAACCCCCCTTCTCGTGTTTGCACCTTTAGTTTTTGAAATAAAGTTTGGATCTTGACAAAAATGGAGAGAAGAAAAAAAAATTAAAAAAGAGTGAACATCTATGGAGGGGGTCGCTGATGATTCTTAAGACTGGCTGGTTTCTTCTTCTTTTTTTTAATTTACAAAAAAAATTATTATAATTAAATATTTAAGTTTTAACTAAAATAATCATTATATCATCTAATCACCTTTACAGACATCACTCACTTCTCAATCTACTTTAGTAAAAATATCTACTCTCGTCGCAACTCAACTGACAATGAATTTATCAGCAACATGTGACATTTTAAAAAATTTATTTGTTAATAAATTTTTTGTAACTTGATTAAATTATACTCTAATAAATAATTTTAATCGGGTCACCAAATATAAATTATGTTTTTTGTTTTTCTAGTGTGTCTCAAACAAGATAACACATCTTTTATTTATAATGAGGTTACAATATTTACATACAAATACTAGGAACTTATATTTGACTAGGAGTTCTACCAATGAACCTAGGAAGCTGTACAATCACAGAATAATAATTCATACTTTAAATTCTAACACTCCTCCTCAAGCTGGAGCATACCTAACATATCCACAAAGCTTGTTACATATGGATTCAATTCAAGGACCCCGAAGTGACTTAGTGAACATATCAGCCAATTTATCATTTGAACCAACAAAATTAGTTGTGATTTCTCCGGAAAGAACTTTGTCTCTTACAAAATGATAGTCGATCTCTATGTGTTTTGTTCCCTTATGGAAGACTTGATTGGAAGCAATATGAAGTGCATCTTGGTTATCACAAATTAGTTTCATTATGTTGACATCTCATACTACTAATGTCACTCTTTGCCGAAAATTTTCTAATATTATGCCGCTTGAATTTCAAATGAGTGTGATGGGAGAACTTAAGTTCTTCTTAGGGATATAAATTCAGCAAAGTAAAAAATGTATATACATTCATCAAACTAAATATTCAAAAGATCTTCTCAAGAAGTTTAAGATGAGTGATTGCAAACCTATGACTACAACAATGCACTCGACTTGTTCACTTGAAAAAGATGAATCAGGCCAAAAGTGGACAAGAAAACCTATAGAGGAATGATAGGATTCCTACTTTACCTTACTTCTCCCAAACCTGATATCACGTTTAGTGTATGTGTATTTGCATGATTTCAAGCTGACCCTACAGAAACACATTTAATTTGTTGTTAAGAGAATCCTTAGATACTTAAAAGGCACTACCAACATTACCTTATTCTACAAGAAATCTTTTTGAGTATAAAGTAAGTGGGTATTGTGATTCTAATTATGCTGAAGATAAACTTGATACAAAAAAAAAAAACAAGTGGAAACTGCACATTTCTAGGTGACAACTTAATTTCTTGGTCAACTAAGAGACAAAGCACAATTGCCATGTCAACAACAGAAGCTGAGTATATTTCAGCAGTTGGTTGTAGCTCTCAACTACTTTGGATGAAACGTCAACTAGGAGACTACAAAATCCTAAAAACCAACATTCTCATTTGTTGTGACAACACTTTTATGATTTGCCTAGATATAAATTATTTACAAGAAGATATGATCACTATGTTCCCGCCCAAATCAAAACAAGCAATAGGAAGGAAGTTTCATTTAAAGAATTTGCAAATGCAATCTTAACGAAGTACAAACAATTTCAATATGAACAATTTACAAACTTAATCTTAACAAAATACGAACAGTATCAATCTGAAGAATTTACGAACTCAATCTGAACAAAATATGAATAGAATCTATCTAGAAGAACCTTCAATAACTTGAATAAAAAAGAAAAAAAAATGTATCTCTTGGTTTTAAGAGTTTTGTGTGTGAAAGAGATTTAATTTTGGAATTATGATGTAGTTGGATAAATTTTTGTGGTGAACAAATTTTTTATTTATAAATCTTTATGTTTATGTAATTAGCTCCTTGAGTCTTGAAAATGAATCAAGACCGTTGACACCGAGTTAGCGGTTGGGATAATTCAGAAATATTAATGTTGTTGTGGTGATTAAAGAAAAATGATTTTCTAAATTTATGCGTTTCCAAAAATATAGTTGTTACGATTGATGATCAAGAATGTATACATGTGGTTATCAAATCTTTGAACTTGTGTTTTAAGGAAAATTAGTGAACTGTGGATTCATGTTTTTATATGTATACTTTCAATTTTTAGAAAAGTTTGCATGATTTTAATTAAAGTTTCAAGTTTATTAAGTAAGGTTTACAATCTTGAGTTAGAATTTCTTTTTTTTAAAAAAAAGATTCTAAGTTTCATGAATTAAAATACCAACTTTGTTGATAAGAAAAGAAAAAAAAAACTATATATAATATATTTTGAAAGGAAGGAAACTATTTCAAAGAGTTAGAACTTCGAAACCAGAAAAAAAAAACATTAATTGATATTTTTGTGTGGTCTTGTTGTTATGAGGTAAATACTTTGTTTGAACACTTAGTCTTTAAAAATGTAGTACATCAAACATGTAGTTATTTCAAACAAAAAATGAGTTATGGCAAATTTGTGGTTATGTGAAAATTTTTGAGAAAAATAATTTATGACATTTCGAAAGACTGTTAGTGAATGCTGTGAAAAAACGAAGCATGTTAATTTCTAGAAATATGTTTTATATGTTGAATGTGGGTATTGTGAATAATAATATTATTAGTCCTTACTCGTCGTAAACTCTTTTAGTGAAATATTCTTTAAAGGGTGAGGAGTAAGAAAAGGATTGTAAGGTAATTAAAGTCTCAAAGACTAATATGACTAAGTCAAGCACTATTTAATTAAAGGTGTTGGCACGAGCGATATTTTCATTGTGTTTGATTGTGGGAGCAGTAGTTGTTGAAAAAGCTATAATTGTGGTAAGGGCTCATTCCAAATGTTTAGTTTGCAAATAAGGACCTTATTTGTGTGATTGGTGTGTGAATATGTGATGATTAATATTGATGTGATTATGCATTCTTGAGCGATAATACGTGTTACTACATGTTATGAATGTTATTAACGAGAATGTGTTTTGAGTATGCTTTGTGAAAGGTGTGAAAAATTATTAGTGTTTAATGGGTATTAAAAGTGGAGTCTTTTAATAGCTGCATTTACATAATGATTGTTGTGAAAAGAATTAGAGTATGCTCATGCATTTCATCGTTAGTGGTGACCGTGATGGGCCACAGTGTTAGTGGTGACCGCGATGGGCCACGAGATTGTTTAATGAGTTGATTGGTCCATCTTCCCCTTACGAGGATTTTTAGTCGTGTAGGTTTGTGATAGACTGTACTCTGGTAAATCGTGTTGATTTGTGATAGGTGGCACCTTTGTAATTAGTACTGGTCTATGAGAGGCGGTACATTTATGATTTACACTCCTCGAGGAGGGTTTGGAAATTCCAGAATCATGTGCACTGACATATAAGCATTCATTAGGGTGCTTGGCACGCGAGTCATGTTTGTTATGATATGATATATGCATATACGTGCTCTGTTATTATTTGTTATCATGTTGTAATTGCTAAGTGTTTACTGTTTGTCTTTATGACATAATTGTTAAATTTTAACTGTTAATTTCGGTTGGAGACCCTTTGCACTATTGTGGAAATTGGGCTTTGCCCTCAAATGATACCCGAGTTTGGAATTATGATTTAGTTGGATAAATTTTGGTGGTGAACAGATTTTTTATTTATAAATCTTTTTGTTTATGTAGTTAGCTCCATGAGTCTTGAAATGAATCGACATCGTTGACACCGAGTTAGCGGTGGGGAGAACTCTGAAATATTAATGTTGTTGTAGTGATTAAAGAAAAATGATTTTCTTAGTTTATGCATTTCCAAAAATAGTTGTTACGATTGATGATCAAGAATGTATACATGTGGTTATCAAATCTTTGAACTTGTGTTTTAAGGAATATTAGTTATTTGTGGATACAAGTTTTTATATGTATACTTTCAATTTTTTGAAAAGTTTGCATGATTTTAATTAAAGTTTCAAGTTTATTAAGTAAGGTTTAAAATCTTGAGTTAGAAATTCCAAGTATACATATAAAAACTTGCAAACTTACAATCTTAAGTAAGGGTTAAAGTCTTAAGTTAGAATTTTTTGGCTAAAAACATGGAAACTCAGTCTTAAAAACATGCAAAACTCAAGATTTAAAGTAAAGTATCAAGTTTATTAAGTAAGGTTTACAATCTTAAGTAAGGGTTAAAGTCTTAAGTTATAATTTTTTTGTTTTTTGTTTTAATAAAAAACATTCCAAGTTTCATGAATTAAAATACCAGTTTTGTTGATAAGAAAAGAAAAAAAACTATATATAATATATATTTTTGAAAGGAAGAAAACTATTTCAAAGAGTTAGAACTTCAAAACTATAAAAAACATTAATTGATATTTTTGTGTGGGTATGTTGTTATGAGGTAAATACTTTGTTTGAACACTTAGTCTTTAAAAATGTAGTAGATCAAACTTGTAGTTATTTGAAACAAAAAATGAGTTATGGCAAATTTCAGAAAATTAGTGGTTATATGAAATTTTTGAGAAAAATAATTTTCTAAAAATTGAAAGATGTTAATTTTAAGAAATTTGTTTTATATGTTGAAACTGGGTATTGTGAATAATATTATTATTAGTCTTTACTCGTCGTAAACTCTTTTAATGAAATATACTCTAAGGGGATTAGGAGTAAGAAAAAGGTTGTAAGGTAGTTAAAGTCTCAGGGACTAATTTGACTAAGTCAAGCACTATTTGATTGACGGTGTTGACACGAGCGAGATTTTCGTTTTGTTTGATTGTGGTAGCAATAGTTTGCACATAGGGACCTTACATGTGTGATTGATGTGTGAATATGTGATGATTAATATTGATGTGATTATGCATTCTTGAGCGATAATACGTGTTACTACATGTTATGAATGTTATTAACGAGAATGTCTTTTGAGTATGCTCTATGAAAGGTATGAAAAATTATTAGTGTTTAATGGGTATTGAAAGGGAAGTCTTTTAATAGCTACA
Source organism: Cicer cuneatum (assembly GCA_037974295.1). NCBI lineage: Eukaryota > Viridiplantae > Streptophyta > Magnoliopsida > Fabales > Fabaceae > Cicer > Cicer cuneatum. The sequence goes on from JBBPBO010001986.1 coordinate 39,500,914, forward strand.
TTTACATAATGATTGTTGTGAAAAGAGTTAGAGTATGCTCATGCATTTCATCGTTAGTGGTGACCGTGATGGACCGCAGTGTTAATGGTGACCGCGATGGGCCACAGATGGTTCCATGAGTTGATTGGTCCATCTTATCCTTACGAGGATTTTTAGTTGTGTAAGTCTGTGATAGAATGCACTCTGGTAAATCGTGCTGATTTGTGATAGGTGGCACCTCAATAATTAGTACTGGTTTGTGAGAGGCGGTACATTTATGATTTACACGCCTCGAGGATGGTTTGGATAATTTCGGAATCATGTGCACTGACATATAAGCATTGCATTAGGGTGCTTGGCACGTGAGTTATGTTTGTTATGATATACATATACGTGTTCTATTATTGTTTGTTACCATGTCGTAATTGTTAAGTGTTTACTGTTTGTGTTTATGACATAATTGTTAAAGTTTAAATGTTAATTTCGGCTTGCGATCCTTTACATTATTGTGGAATTTGGGCTTTGCTCTCATATGATACCCAAGTTCGTTCCATCGACTATTACCTTGACGACGGAAACATCGTTAGACTTCCCTGACTGGCATTCGCCGACAACTTGGGTATACGACCCCGTCTCAAGTAGGGCTACATATACTGGGAGAGTGGTGAGGACAAGTAGGAGAGCTGAACAGTATTTTATGTGGGACTCACTCACGAGAGAACCGACTATCTTGTACCCTCAGGATTAGTACTCGGGGTGAATGGAGCATGGGCAGATGTAGGGGATGCTTCAGTTAGAGGTGAGACGAAGGCTACTATAGGTGTGGTGACTCCCTTCGTATGGGCAGGGGACCAGGGTTTTGTTGATGGGTCATATGTACCTTGGTCGGTGCCACCATGGGTCGAGTCATAACTTCCACTTCCGGTGAATGATCCTCTCCCGACTGTCACTGAGATAGTGAACTGTTTTGAGATTCCAGCGTTGCTGAAGCCACCTATCTCGTGGGTGGACCTGATTTCTAAAGAGACTGATCCCTCTATGGATGATGAGGAGGAAAAAGTTACTTCGAGGAGATATGATGCGTCAGAAGGAACTTGTGTAGAGTGTGGAGGTCACCCTTGTTATTGTAGTTGTTAGTGGATGGTCAGATTAGTTTTTGGGTGTATAGGGCCATATTGTCTTTTTTGTGGTTGTACTTATTTTGTGTCGGGATGACTGTGTCTATGAAATACCTTGACAGTTGACTTTTTGGTAGGTCCATGTTCTATTTTTTTGACGTAACCATTGGGGGATAACATTCTTGGAGCAGTAATTTTGTGCAGGTGTCTGCCGAGAATACCCCAGGGGTATGAGCGATGTGTGATAGGTCTCATAGCCCCAATGTTATTTCTATTTGTATACTTTGGTTTATTGTCCCAAAAACTATCCTAGCTTGTTTGTATATATGATGTAATTATTTATGACTCCTGTCATTATGTGTTAAGACGTATTATTTTTTAAAGTTGTTTTAAAGGAAAAAAAAAGACACTCACACTGTTAAAATTTGGGAAGTTACACATTAACTTTCCATTAGAGGCACTGGCTTTCTAGTTGGAGTGAGATGATGTGTTTCTTGAATAATGATAGTTGGAGACATAATTGCATGACTTAGAATTAGTGGCATTGGGAAAATTACCTTGTTGAAACTTCAGAGTTAGTGAACATTAGAGGCTGCATGTCAGAGACAACATTTGGAGTGTGTTGCACCATTTTGATCAGCGGATTATGAGCTTTGAATTTATGTTTTGAATAATCTCTTTAGAGTTAACTATACCTTGATATGAATTCTTCAGAGGCATGCTGAGTTTGTGCACAATAGAGGCATGCTTCAAATTCATTCTTCAAAGGCAGTCTTCAGACTCTGTTTCAAAGCCATTCCTTAGAGGCAGTCTTCAGACCCAAACACCAAACCTAGACATCAGAGGCAATCTTCGTAATTTTCAGAGGCACGTTACTTTCAAAGGCATATGTTTAGAGCTAGACGCGTATACTGTGTTCCTCTGGTCGCTTCCTCTAGTACCATTATCTGATTTTCTGCTTCCAATTTTTTGCATACTTAATGAAGCCAATAATCTAAATTTATTGTTCTCAAAAAATACAAATGTTAACATCAAAACTATAAGTAAAAAACCAATTTGGTTCTAACAATTACTACGCCAACAGAAAAATGCCAAGATCATCAAATAACTAGTAATTTTGGAGGTTAAAAACATTCTATCTTTCAAACTTATTATCTAACTGATTGTTGTAAACATGTAATTTCCTAAAATTAATACCATTATATGTATTATTCTATATTTTTTTACCTCTGCAGTTACACGAGTTTTTAACTAGTTATATTAATAATATATATAAATTTAATTTTATTAGTGGAAGCAGGGAAATTCGATCGCTATCAGAGTATATATGTGACTCAAATTTTTAACCTAATGAAGTTCAAAAGTGAAGCGGGTTTTTTGCGGCAGTCAGAAGCGGGGGTGGGAGGGCAAAACTTGTTAACACCACTTTGTTGCTATACTTAGTCAAAATAGATTATCCATTACTTTCTATAATTAAGGATTATCATGAAGCACTTTTAATGAACTGTGGATACCACATATGTGCCATTCACTTGAAACATTTATGTAATTTTATTATGTCAATATTGAGAGTGTTACATCGAGTCTAAACACGTTAATTAAATTTTACCTTATAAATGTCATATGTTTTTTGGTCTTGGTGTTTTAGCGTTGATATGAGAATCACATAAAAGATCATATGTTAATGTCATATGTAACTTTATGACCCTTAAAGGCATAGTAATTTTTTTTTACTCAAACCAAGTTAACTCATTTCATTATCAATAAAACTCAAAATATAAGATAATGTCAAATGAAGATGCAGTCTCACTATTTGTTCGCTCAATCGTTGCAGTGAGAAATTTTATATTTTGTGCTTCTTGGGTTGTCTTAAAACGCAGAAGGGATAATGGTCTCTTAAGTGTCTTACAATATTAGATCTAGCCTCTAACTATTTTAGGAATTCTTCACCTGAGTTTTCAGATTAGTCTGAGTCAGATTAGACATTAATAGTTTCAAACTCTCATTTCAAACTCTCATTCAGAAGTTGGGATATTTTGACTTGAGCTTTTAGTAGTGATTGTGTTCATGGGTTTAAATTTTTAGATGGTGTAGCATTAACATCTACAAATGATTCAATAACAATGTTTTCTTTTGATTCATGATTTTGTTGATCAGGTTGGGTTTCGGGTTTGGAGTGAGCAGAGGGTAATGTTCTGATTACATTGTTTATGTTGAACAAATGACCATACTGAAAACGCATGAGCTCATCCCTCGTTCGTCCACCAATCTCCTCAAGGGTCTTGATTAAAGGGGTCATTTCCAACAATGTAGATATAAGCCTTGCACACGAAATAGCCTTGATTTTCCCTATTCTTGAGCTGTTCACACAACTATTCATGTCGACAAAGATGGACTTATCCTCTGATAAAATAAGCACATGACATCCTCTAATAGTGGCATCCTCTAAGATCTGTCTTCTTAATTGAAGATTCACTAAATTAATTATGAAGATATATATATATATATATATATATATGAATATGTCTTAAAGGATGTTTGGCCTTAAAGGCTGATTCAAGATATCCAACGGTAACATTCTCAACGAATACATTGCTCAACATTTAAGTAGAAACCGATCATATGAAAAACATGGATGAGAAATGAAAAAGGCAATGTGTTTAGAAGAATTTTTGTAAAAGTCTAGAACACATCAAAAGAAAAGAATGAATAAAAAATCCTCTCAATAGAGAGTTCCTAGAATTGATGTGAATTAGTCAAAGTATTTTATACACTTGAATTGGTGTCATTTTATACACAAACTTGAGTTGATGTAAATTAGCTAGATAGTGGTAAAAAATCTTTCATCCATAAGAGGTATCCGAAGAGGTATAACAATAATCATGAACCTCAATGGAAACTTGCCAGAAAGTTGAGAATGATGCTAATGATAACTGCTTGGAGAGGCATAAGAAAAATAGTCAAAGTGTTAAGAGGTAGAGTAAATAATACTTGTACGCTATTGCTTAAATAATGGATTAATTTTTCGATTATAGTGAGACAAAATCTTTCTGTAAGGGAATGACTAGATGTAGCAACAGTCTGTTGTGTACTAGTATAAAAATCCCTGTGTCCCTTCTCTCTCTCTATGCTATTCTACTCTAAGTTCTCTATGATTCAACTTTATTTTCACTAAACCGGTTATATAGTCGTAGGTTGAATGATTTCATAAACAACACGTCTTTTGGTGAAGCAACTCAAACCCTCATTTCGTGTGTTTTTCAGCACCTTCTTGTACAAATAAATTGATGAATGTAAGTAATGTTTGATTTTCTTCCTTTCGAAAATTCATAAGGAGTCTTATTTAGAATACTTATGATATAAATTCTCAAGTTAGCATGTCCCAACCTTCTGTGCCACATCAATTGTTTCCCTTTCTAACATGCATTACAAAGAATATTTGATTAATATTTCAGATTTGGTTATCCTCTAACCAAATTGAGTTTGTTTAACTTTGAGATCATTCTCAAGTTAGCATGTCCCAATCTTCTGTGCCAGATCAATTGTTATTCCTTTACTAACATGAGATGCTTTACTTCTTGCTTTTCCAAATCTAACAATTAGATTTTATAAATATTGTTTTTCCTCGGCCCACTAAATAGTATTGATCCGTTAGTTTGTTTGATTGCCTTACACACTTTTTAATTAAAGACAACATCATAACCATTGTCATTTAATTAACTTATGCTTAGTAGTATTGGAACCAAGTTGCTTATAAGAACTTAGGATTTTCATGTTTACAAAAGCACTCCATGTAATCTTATTTTGTACTTTGAATTATTACATTAAATGCCACCAGAAGATGAAGTTTCCAGAGGCAGAAGATGAAGACATCAGATAATGCATTCAGAAGGTACCAGAGGATGCATCCTGAAATTACCAGAGGATATCTTTGCTGGCCCAGATCAAAAGGAAGCAAAGTTGGAAGGAGACCTGGACCAGACCAGAACGAATCATTAGTCAGACTTAGTCCAGAAGTTATACTGACCAGAAGATGGTCTGGGAGTGAAATGATAAACAGCCCAGACTTGATCCAGACTTTATCAGAGGATAAAATCATGGGACAGAACAAGAGATTCAATCCAGATTTGACCTAGACCAGAAGATAGCATGATTCAGGGTATGAAACTAAGTCCAGACTAGAAGAAATGATGTCCAGATTTGATCCAGACCTGATCCAAATTAGAAGGTAAAATCTCCAAACTGAAATATCATTTGTCCAAATTTAACATCAGTTCAATTCAGACTCAGTTCAGAATTGGTCCAGATCAGAGGGAAGATGTTCAGATCAATGGTCCAGATTTAAGTGTATGGCCCAGTGTTGGCCGAGATTAGAAGATCAGACCATGGCCCAGTGTTGGCCGAAATCAGAAGGTCAGAATGTGTGGTCCAGCATTGGCCGAGATTAGAGGATCACAGCAGATCAGACCGTGGCCCAGTGTTGGCCGAGATCAGAAGATCAGAAAGTGTGGTCTAGGGTTGGCCGAAATCAGAGGATCACAGCAGATTACTTAGTATGGTCCAGATGTGGACTAGCGCAGAAGATCAAATGGTCCAGATTTAATCATGAGGATTAACGGCGGATATTTAATTAAATTTGATCAAAGTATTAAAAGGATTTGTTACAAAAATAAAGTGAAGTCCTATGGAAGTTCAGAAGCTATTTGCGGGAAGAAAGATTTGTTCCATAATTAATTAAAAACAGGATTGGCCCAAGTTATTTATGAAAACAAATCTGGAGATAAAAAGATATGTTTTGTATTTATATGAAACCCGATTGGTCAGAATATTTTTGCAAGAGAATCCAGCAAGATACAACTCGAATTTCAGCTTGGAAGAGACCCTAATTCGCATCTATAAAAGGAGGCTCAAGGCAGAATACTTAGCATCGAAAATCACAAAAGAGTCATATACTTCCTGTAACGCCCCGAATTTTTGGTCCAAAACGTTACTAAAAAAAAATACTTTTAGAAAAATTTACGATAATTTTTTTTTTGTAAGAATATCTACATTTATACTTTTAAATAAATTAGTAACAATCACATTTATGCTTTTAAATAATTAGTAACAATCACATTTATATAATATTATAAAAAAGGTTTATTCAAGCTAAAATAAAGGAAAAAAATAAAGATAGAAATGTTGCGGCAATATTTATTATTACAAAATTGTCTTGAAAACCCTATTTTTACCCCACGTTTCGCCGCACGTTAATACTCATCAATTACTCTTGAATCTCCTCGAATTCATTAGTACCTAAAATGTTGTTGTAAGGGTCAATTTTTTTCCATCATCCACATCAAACCAAAGCTAAACATATAGAAGAATAACACAAAACATATAAAGGTAAAAACTTCTAATTTAAAAGAAAAAATGCGCAAACGGTAAATCATATATATAAATATATGCATAATGCATGCTCCTAAAACTATATGATCTGGATATAAACCTGCCACTAAGGCAACTTCCACACAGAAAGATCACCCATACCAATGGGGAAAATAAACCTGCCACTAAGGCAACTCCCACGAAGATGCATATGCAATGACATGACCATATATTATCACAGTCCACTAAGAATCATGTCATATACATTCAAAAAAATCACCTTTTTAAAACCATCATCTTATTCACATCACAAAGATCACATATCACATATCCTTATCATGAGAATCATATATTCATAGACAAATAATCATTCAATAATAATTTTCACCACGTACGCATAAAAATCGGGACTTGACTTCATTTACACCATAAAGATTAAAACTTTATATATAACAAGAAACTTCAAACTCCAACTCATAATACATCGTCAAAATCAAAACTTTATCATATATATAACATAAGAAAAATCATATTTTGCTTCATATCCATCATAAAAATTAAAACTCTATCATGTATAATATAAAACTTCATATTTTACTTCTTAAAAAGACATACATTACATATCGAACTCAACGTAAAGGATTTCATATTCCATTATTTTATTTTATTAGTCTACATTTATTTCTTTCAAAAGCAAGCAATTACAATTATTAGTTCTATGTCATCCAACTAACGGTCTAACTCAAATTTGTGTGGGGAAAAGCCCTTACCTTGGCCGCTTTTCTTCCTAGTACGAAACTCTAAGCCCCCACGAAGTTGTTCACACGAAAAGTTTGCCGCACGAAGGAGATGAGGTGTGAAGGAGATGATGGGTAGGGTTTCGGTATTTTTTTCTGCTTACTATTACTTAGTATCGAAATATTGTGAACTTTAGGGAAAATTTAAAGTGGAGATTATTGGGTAGATAGTGTTGGGCCCAAATAAAGAAAAGAAGGGAGAAAATATTATTTTATTTATTTATTATTATTTTTTTCTTAACCTTGATCATACAAAAACTAAGCCACCAACTCCAAGCCCAAATTTCTATTACGGGTTGGGTCACACTAGCCACAAAACCTTAGCTCAAATTCTTCTTGTACTAAAAAAAACATATATATATATATATAATTATATAAAACTTCTCCATTGATTAAATAATTCTTACTAATAATTTTATCAACTACAATAAGTCAAACAAGACAAATAATTATCACACCTAAATTAATAATGAAATATATATATATTTATAAGTCTTAATTATTTTAAATAATAAATTTAGAGGATGTTACACTTCCAAAGAAAACACTCAAGTTTTCAGTGAGGTTAATTGTGAGTTCCAGCTTTCCAGAAGCAAGCACTCGTGTTATTTTCTTTCCCTTGTGTTAGATCTAAGTTGTTGAAGTAGAGTCTACAATCTGAGGGAGTCATAAGGGGTAGCAGATTACTTGGCAATTAGATTCTAGGCGTTGTAATTCCTTCTACAATCTGGGGTTGTCAGATTGGTAGGAGAAGACTTGACTTAGGAAGTCAAGGTGCTGTATTCCTCAAGAGTCTAGGATTGTTAGACTGTTTGAGAAGACTAACTTGGAGGGTCAGTGAAACTGTTGTAATTCAAGGTTTGAATTAGTGAAATCCTTCAAGGTGAAGGGACTGGATGTAGCCTCGTTAACGGTGAACTAGTATAAAATTATGTGTTTTTATTTTTACTTTATATCCTCTGCTAATTCTGTTTTATTCATACATCAAGTTTTGTTTTAAAACTTCAAAAACAGAAAAAGTATTCAAGTTAGTCAAACACAATTCAACCCCCCCTTCTCGTGTTTGCACCTTCAAGTAGGTTATGTAATAGTCCTTTGACAAAAAGAACATTTTTAATAGAGGGTAAGGAATCATCACCTACTATACTTGTACCAACGATCTTGCCCTTTTGGTTTCTTCCAAATCCTACGTACCCTGATTCCTTGAGGGACAAACTTTGGAACATATGTCTTTCTCCTGCCGTGCATCGTGAGTATCCACCATCTAGGCACCATGATTGGTATTTCAACTTGGTTGCTAAGGTCATCTTAATCTCTTCATCTTCTCTTGATTCAGTATCAGAGTACACACCAGCCATCAGAGCCATGAGACTTTTCTTTTTCCCTCTTAAATCTTTCTTTTTGGAACTTCCTTTCTCAAGGTTTAGACAATCTGATTTGAAATTGATACACCTTCTGCTCTCATTGTCTTCACGAAAAATCGTAGTTCAAAAGAACAATCAAACTCTATCATAAAGAGTATACTTCACTTGAAGCTAAATCACTTCAAGAATTTTCACTAGAAGATAAACCCCTATAAGGATTTCTATTTGATGATAAACCACTCAAAGAATTTTTCACATGAAGTTAAACCACTCAAAAAAGTTTTACATGTTGAACACCATCAATATAATTTCATAGCAAACTTGCATCATTGTTAATCAATTCCCATCTATTATTCAACACATTATATAATGATGATTATATCAACACATCATTGACTTGAAATTTCTTCTAGCCAAAATTATTTGTCCATGAAATATCTTGATATCAAACTTTACATTGACATCAAATCTATATATAGAGGTCTGCGTGGTTCATTAACCAAACCAAGTTTGACAAAAAATATGGTTAGTTAAGCTTTCAAAACTTTTTTTTAGTAAATTTTTTTTTTCTTCCAAAACGAGTTTTAATTCAATTTAGAACTAGTTTGAAAAATTAATCGTGAACCATATTTAAATATTATAATTAATTTAAATAATTTCTATAACAAATTTTTTAATAAATATTGTTAAAAGTAGTGGCAAAAGGCGGTGGTCTGAAAACAGATGGTAGTATTTGTCGGCGATGGAAGAAGGTCTAGTACGAGTGCATAGTGGTTAGAAGACAATTAGTCAAACAACATTTCACCATGTCTGGTGGGCGTCAGGCAATAATGTAGTGATTGTATATTTTTATTTAATAAATAATTTTTATTTTTAAAATAATTATAATAACTTTTTATTTTAAATAAAAAATGTTATGAATTAAAAAAAAAAGAATAAAAGTGATCCATTGAATGACAGATTAATCCATATTTTGAAATGAACCAAATAAAAAAATTATATAACGAGATATGTTTTAAGCGTTCAATTTATTTTAGGCTCAGCTTGATTTAGATTTTAATTCAGTCATTTCAACTTTTTGAACATGTCTAACTTTATATAATGTAATCATGCACCTGATAAGTTTTTCATGAAAGAGATGTGAGTCACAAGTACCATTTAAGTATCAGTATTTTCTAACCAGAACTTTTAAGCATCACTTTTATAATGTCATAATTTTTGTATTATGTGGAAGATGAAATAATACTACAACCAAAAAGCATACAAAGAATTCAATTTTCTTAAACTGAACAAAAACTGATTTGATACAGTTGTTTGAAAAAGTAAATATAGAAAAATTAAATAAGCACAATCAAACACGAGTATAATATAAAAATTCCAAAATCTGAAGAAAAAAAAACTATATATGTTGTTGTCTTATGCTATTAAAATAACATTGTATAACTTTTTTTTTACAATAAATAAACTTATGTAAAACACTCTGCGACTATTGATATAACCATATTGTCTAAATTAAATATTTAAATTATATATTACCACACTATAACAGAGTAATATAAGAGAAAATAATAAAATTATATTCAATTTAAAATATTTTTAATTAGTGCATTTTACATGGAAATATGATAGAAGATAATGTGAGACTATTTTCAGTAAAGCCGATAATTAATACATTTTTCTATTTACTAATCATTACCATGTCAGCTAGAGCCTAGAATGATGTGGAAGGTTAGACTTAGATCCGAGTAGTAAAGATATGGGATTCAGTCAACGTGTTGACGAAGCATGATTTTTATTCGTGGGTAAGTTACATACGGCACTTGCACTCTTGGACAGCACATGGGTCGCAAGTTCAATCAACAAAAAGGATGATACTATATAATTCATGTACCATTTTTTCGCAATTGCAGCACAGCACTTTTCTTTATTTTTTAAAATACGATACTTAAGTTATTTAAAATAATTTAATTTACTGTCCGTGCATCGAGGGACGTGTGGAATATATATATATATATTATATATAAAAGATCTAATTATATCTAAAAAGTTACATTCATTTAATTATATTATGTCAAATAAATATTTTTAAAAATAACTGTTAGATTAAAAACTACACACATATAGTCAAAGTCAGAGAATAAAAACCACGAACATATCGTATAACCTTCTACTATAATAATTAACGGGTACACCGGAGTCTTTCTAGTAACGGAACATCAATCAATAATAGTCATCACCAAAAGGTGGAAATCAAACAATAATTAAACAATCTTCCCCAAAAACAAGTATTCGAAACAAACTCTGAGAGAAGTTAAAACTACTATCAATATATATCAAAAGTACTAATTCAGTAGTAGAAATAACACACTGAAATTATAGACTAAACGAAGCAAATTTTCTACCCACCCATTACCATCGAAATCCAATTTCTTCTTCTTTTTCGCAAATGGTGCTTCTGTTTTTGAGCAACACAGTGTTTCGATACTCTTGTTACTCTTTTTCTCACAAAATAGTGTTGTTGCACAAACTTTTCAAAACTAGGGATTTTCAATCCCTTTGTCTCATTAACACATCATGGGCCAACCCAAACATTTTATTAGTTCCTTTTATTTTTTATGACCATAATAATAATAAAACTATTAGCTATTAGGTCCCACTAAGAGTGAACCCCTCAACAAATATCTCCTCACAACTCAAGTGGGAAGATACTATTCAACAATATTAGCCTTCTTTATACAACATATCATCTTCGGCATAGGAAAAATCTTTGTCATCATATATGAACCATTTTTAACAGTATGAATCTGCTCAATCGAAAAGGACTACATCTCTAATGCATCTCGTATGCAATGATACTGCACCTCAATGAGCTTTGACCTTGCATGAAAAGTCGGATTCGTGTTGAGATGGATCACAATCTGATTATCGCATAATAACGCAAATTTGTCTTACTTTAGGCCTAACTCTTGTAGAAATTTCTTCATCCAAAAAAGTTCTTTAAAGCTTCAGTTGCTGCAATATACTTAACCTTAGTAGTGGATAAAGTAGCACACTTTTGTAACATTGATTGCCAAGACACAACTGTCCCTACAAAAGTCCTTATATAACAAGAATTAGATTTTTAAGAACCAAGATCACCTGCCATATCTGCATATGTGTAGCCATCTAACAAAGGTTGTCCACCTCCAAAACATAAACACACTTTGGAAGTGCCTCTGAGGTATCTGAGAATCCATTTCATTGCTTGCTAATCATTTTTACAAGGATTAGAGAGATATCGACTAACTACTTCAACCGTGTGAGCATAAGGATCCTTCTTCATCTTTTCTATGTCTTTCTCATTTGTAGGACGTTGTTTAGAATTCAATTTGAAATGGCTAGCAAGTGTAGTACTAGAAGGTTTGCAATTGTTTATGTTAAAGCTCTTTAACACCTTCTCAATGTAATTGTATTGCGACAACCACAATTTACTGTTCTTCATGTCACGAGTTATTTTCATACCCATAATTTTCTTTGAGGACCTAAGTATTTCATTGCATAAGATTTGCTGAAATATTTCTTTAGAAATTGAATCTTCTTAGTGTCATGCCCAACAACCATCATGTCATCCACATATAACAAGAAAGTAATATAATCAACATAAGAGTATTTTTTGACAAACACACAATGGCCAGAAGTAGTTTTACTATACCTATGCTTCCCTACGAAGGAGTCAAATTTATTGTACTGTTGTCTTGGTGCTTGTTTGAGTCCATTAAAACTTTTCTTCATTTTGCATACAAGTTGCTCTTTACCTTTGACTTCAAATCCCTTTAGTTGCTATAGATCTCTTCCTCCAAATCGCCACCAAAGAATGCCGTCTTAAGATCAAGTTGTTCAACTTTTAGGTTCAAACTAATTGCTAACCCAAGTACAACTCGAATTGAGGAAATGTCCACTACAGGTGAGAAAATTTCTTTAAAGTCAATACCCTTTCTCTGATTAAATCCTTTCACATCTAATTCGTTGCAGTTTTTATTGCTTCACCCTACAAGGATTTTGATAATTTTGCATGAGAGAAGCATACACCTGATTCTGTCATTAATCGTACATTTCATTCTTTCTACAACACCATTGTGCTGAGGTGTCTTTGGAACTGTCTTATCAAGCATGATTTCATGTTCTCTATAATCTTCTTCAAATGGACCTATGTATTTACAACCATTATTTGATTGAACACATTTCAATTTCCTTCCGTTTTCTCTTTCAACACTTGCATGAAAGTGCTCGAAGACTCCAAGTAGCCGATCTTTAGATTTCAAAGGAAAATCCCACACTTTTCTAGAGTGGTCGTCAATAAAAGTAACAAAATATGATGCACCACCAAGAGATTTACTATCCATCATGTAAATACAGTATGAACTAAATCAAGAATATTTGGCCTCATATGACGACCAAAATTATGAAAAGAAACTCTATGGTGTTTTCCAGATAAATAATGAGGCGCATATGCCATAAATCAGTAGAGGCATCTTCAATTGCATTCACTTCTTACTTGCATAGTTTCACATGCGTCATGTAAAGAGAAGTGGAACTTTGCTCGTTAGCTACCACTAGAGACCCTTTGGTGATTTTACATATAACACCACCATCAAAGTAAGTGTGATAGCCCTCAATATCCAAGGCTTTCACCTAAAACAAGTTGAGACGAATATCAGGAACATGTTTCACATTCTTCAATTGAAGCTTGCATGCAATACCTATTTCAACTCAAATGTCTCTTAAACCAATGATTTTACATACTCCTTCATCTCCCATTTTTATCGTGCTAAAAACTCCAACACTGTAAAATGAAAATAAATCACGGCTAAGAGTAACATTATATGAGGCACCCGAATTAATAATCCAAATTGAATGCTAACATAGGTTATGGAATTATCTAAAGTAGCAAAATTGATTTACAAGGAAGGGGGGTTTGAATTGTAAATCTCCTTTTTTAAAATTTCCTGAAAAACTTAAGATTTGAACTCAAGAATGTTCTTGGTTAAGAAAACAGAAAAACGAAGAACGTTCTTGGTTTTATTGGAAAAACGGATAACGTTATTGGTTAGTAAAAATCAAAAAAAGAGTTTGTGTTTTTAGCTCTAAAATCATTCAAACTTAATAAAGAGATAAGGGATAAGAGATACCACACAAGAATATATATTGGTTCACCCAACTTGGGCTACGTCCAGTCCTCACAATTGTGAGATTTTTCACTAAGTGTTTAAAGCAAGAACCTTCCTGATTTATAACACCTAGTCTAGATCAATCTTGATCTATTTACAATCTGTGTTCTTTCCACCCAGAAAGACCCACAATCAGTCTGCCTATCAATCTTTAGATAGGAGTTTACACTTCACCTTTTAACCATGAAAGGATTTCTTACAATCTACTCAAACTATACTCAACACTTATAGTTTTGAGTTTCTTACACAATGATAATGAGATTATTTGTTTATAATTTGAGTTATGCTAACTCGTGTTTGAGATTAGATTCTTTATAAGAGATTCAAACTAAGTATAACAATGGAATGAATTAAAAACATATTTAACTCTCTTGAGAATTTGGAGAATTTCAAGTATGTGAGTGAGTGATTTGATCAATTGTTTAGCACTTGAACTTCTGCAATTTCCTTGAGCATTGGCCTTCCTTTTATAGGCTTGAGAGCAGTAAATGGAGGTCAATAGAGCCGTTGGAAGTTCTCTTGTAAGGCTTGACCAGAGCCAACATTTCTAATTAAAAATAATCCAGCTTTTGACTATTTTTAAGTTATGTTTTGACTGGGTTGAATCCTTTGTTCTTGATCAGAATATTTTGAGCTTAATGATCAGTTAATATTGCAAATATGTGATGATGCTTTGTGGCTTGAATTGGATTCTTGAACTTGATTAAAACATATTCGAAAAGATCATGAAAGGTTGTTGCAGAAAATTGTAAATGAAGCTGCTGGAGATGGATGATCAATATGGACTTTTAGCTTTTGATTTTCCTGGAGATTGATAATCAATCTGGATGATTTTATGAACATGCTGGAAGCTGTCCAGATGCCTTAAACATTGTCAAGATCGTTTATTAGTCTTGACAGCCAAACTGGAGGCTGTTCAGTCTTGCTTGGACAACTTGATTCATGGCATTTTTTCTTTGTGATTTGAATGAAGGTGCAAACACGAGAAGGGGGTTGAATTGTGTTTGCCAAACTTGAATTCTTTTAGCTGTTTCGTTGAATGTTGATGTGAATTACTTGATGAATAAATAATCAGACTTAGCAGTGGATAATAACAACATAAGAACACAACGTTTTATCCTGGTTAACCATTAACTTGGCTATATCCAGTCCCTTCACTCTGAAGGCTTTAATCCTATAATTCAAAACACTTTGAATTACGACACCTGACCCTCTAAGTCATGTTGGAACCAAGTTGGTTCTAAGTACTTAGAATTTTGATGTTTACAAAAGCACTCCATGTAATCTTATTTTGTACTTAGAATTATTATATTAGATGCCACCAGAAGATGAAGTTACTAGAGGCAGAAGATGAAGTCACCGGAGGCAGAAGATGAATTACCAGAGGATAAAATCAGACCAGAGGATACACCTCTAGAAGATACCAGATAATGCATCCTGAAGGCACTAGAGGATACACCAGGATTTCAAAACACCATCAGAGGATATCTTTCCTGGCCCAGATTAGAAGGAAGCAGAGTCCAGAGGAGACCTGGACCAGACCAGAAGGAAGCCTGCCAGAGGGAGACTTGTTCCAGACCAGAAGGTATCATGAGTCAGACTTGGTCCAGAGTTAATTCTGACCAGAAGATAACCTAGTCGTGAAATGATTTGATATAAAAATAAATTGAATTCTTGTGGGAATTCAGAAGCTATTGGCGGGAAGAAAGATTTGGTCTAGAATTAACTAAGAACAGGATTGGCCAAAGTTATTTTTGAAAGCAAATCTGGAGCTAAAAAGAGATGATTTTTATTTAAGTGAAACCCGATTGGTTTGCAAGAGTATTTGGCAAGATACAACTCGAACTTAAGCATGGAAGAAACCCTAATTCTTCATCTATAAAAGGAGGCTTAAGGTAGAAGACTCAGCATAAAAAATACTTGAGAGTCATACACTTCCAAAAGCAAAATACTTGAGTTTTCAGTGAGGTCAATTATGAGTATCCGCTTTCCAGAAGCAAGCACTCTAAGTTTTTCCTTCCCTTGTGTTAGATCTAAGTTGTTGAAGTAAAGTCTACAATCTGAAGGAGTCAGAAGGAGTAGTAGATTACTTAGCAGTTAGATTCAAGGTTCTTTTCCTCAAAAGTCTAGGATTGTTAGACTTTTTGAGAAGACTGACTTGGAGGGTCAGTGGTATTGTTGTAATTCAAGGTTTTTGAATTAGTGAAATCCTTCAAAGTGAAGGGACTGGACGTAGCCTAGTTAACGATTAACCAATATAAAATTCTGAGTTTTATATTTACTTTATATCCGCTGCTAATTCTATTTTATTTTTACATCAGGTTTTGTTATAAAATTGCAAAAACAGAAAAAGTAATCAAGTTAGTCAAACACAATTCAACCCCCCTTCTCGTGTTTGCACCTTCAAGTCAGTCTTCCCAAACCGTCTGAAAACCTTAGACTTTTGAGGAACGATAACAACACCTTGACCCTATAAGTAGAGTCTTCTCTTACAAATCTGACAACCCTAGATTGAAGAACGAATCTACACCTCTAACGGGTTTGATTACAGGGGTTTGGAACTCTGCAAAGTTGCTTATGGAAAGCTGATTGTTGCAATGACTTTCACACTCTTTTGTTGCTTCTGGAAAGCTGATTGTTGCACTGATTCTTGCACTCTTTTGTTGTTTCTGGAAAGCTGATTGTTGCACTGAATTTCGCTCTCAAAAACACTTAGAAAATATTGCTTTTGCACTCAAGTATTTCTCTCTCAAAAGCTGATAACTTTGAATTTGAAGCTTGAGTTCTATGCTTTTTGATGCTTATTATTGCTGCTTGGAGCCTTTTTTTTAATAGTTGAAATTTGGGCTTTGTCCAAGCTTATTTTCGAGATGAATCTTGCTCAGATTTCCTTTGAAAATTCTGTTGGCCAATCCTGTTTCTCTTAATTTCGAAACGTATCTCTTTAGTTTCAGATTGCATTTGAAAATTCTGTTGACCAATCTTGATTCTCTTAATTTCAAAGCGTATCTATTTAGCTTCAGATTGCATTTGGAAATTCTGTTGACCAATCCTGTTTCTCTTAATTTAAAAACGTATCTTTTTTAGCTTCAGATTTCATTCGAATTTCCTTCAAGTCTTCAGTGATTTTTGACTCAAATCCCCTTAATACTTTGATCAAATTTTTATCAAAATTCAATCAAGTCTTCTTTGAATTTTAATCAAGTCTTCAATGATCTGCATCATGATTTAAATTTTGGACCATATGATCTACTGATCTCGACCAACTCTGGACCATGTGATCTGATCTATACCATTATGTGATCTTCTAATCTGGACCATTGATCTTCTGATCTAGACCAAGTCTGGACTAAGTCTTATGTTCTGGACGATGCTATCTTCTGGTCTGGACTAAGTTTGGACCAGGTCTTCTGTTCTGGACCATGCTATCTTCTAGTCTGGAACAAGTCTGGACCAAGTCTGACTTATGTTTCCTTCTGGTCTGGACCAAGTTTGGACAATGTTTCCTTCTGGTATGGACAAGGAAATTTATCCTCTGATGTTGTCATTTTTTATTCCCTCTGATGATATCCTCTGATTTTTTCTATCCTCTAGTGATATCCTCTAGAGGTATCTTCTGGTATCCTATAGAGGTATCCTTTGGATGCATCCTCTGGATGTATCCTCTGGTGATATCTTCTGGTCGAATCTTTTGGAGGCATTTTTATATTCTGGTGATGTCATCCTCTGATGACATCTTCTGCTTCTAATTTGTAGCTTCTGGAGGTATCTTCTGGTTGTATCGTCTAGAGGTATCTTCTGCTGACATCATCCTTTGATGACATCCTCTGGTGACGTCTGTTGGAACCAAGTTGGTTCTTGCAATTAAAGTTTTGATGTTAACAAATGTATTTTATGAAAATAACATATTTGACTTAGAAGAAGAATGAAAAATATCATCAGAAGAATAGATAAGAAGATGATGTCACCAGAAGATGACATCATCAAAAGCATAAATCAGAAGATGACATCACCAGAGGATATCTCCAGAGGATATCATCAGATGAATCTCTCAGAGAAAAATGCTCAAATTAGAATTGGAGAAAAAGGCT
Source organism: Cicer cuneatum (assembly GCA_037974295.1). Lineage (NCBI taxonomy): Eukaryota > Viridiplantae > Streptophyta > Magnoliopsida > Fabales > Fabaceae > Cicer > Cicer cuneatum. Next base: position 39,518,837 of record JBBPBO010001986.1, read on the forward strand.
CAAAATAGAATCTGAGAAAAATGCTCAAAACAGAAGCGGAGCAAAATGCTCAAAACAGAATCTGAGCAAAAGACTCAACAGAATCTGAGCAAAGTACTCCAGAATATTCTCAAAACAGATTAATCGAAATACACTCCAGAAGTAAAGCATAAGTGAAGTCCTAATTTCAACTATCGAATAACATAAGAACTAAGCTTCAATTCAAAGTTATCTGAGAGTTCAAAAGAGAGAAACACAAATGAGCAAGAACAATATTTTCTAAGTGTTTTCGAGAGAGAAATACAGTGCAATAATCAGCTTTCCAGAAGCAATAAAAGAGTGCAAAAATAAGTGCAGCAAACAGCTTTCCAGAAGCAACGTTGCAAAGTTTCAAACCTTTATTATATAACCCGATAGTGGTGTAGATTCCTTCTTCAATCTGGGGTTGTCAGATTGGTAGGAGAAGACTTGACTTGTAGAGTCAAGGTGTTGTTATCGTTCCTCTAAAGTCTGGGGTTGTCAGGCTGTTTGAGAAGACTTAGCTGGTTTAGTTAAGGTGTTGTTGTTCCTCAAAAGTCTGGGGTTGTCAGTCTGTTTGAGAAGACTTGGCTGGTATAGTCATGGTGTTGTTGTTCCTCAAAAGTCTAGGGTTGTCAGGCTGTTTGGGAAGACTGGCTTGTAGGGTCAGTGGTGTTGTAATTCAAAGGAGTTTGAATTAGTGAAAAGACCTTCTGGAGGAAGGGACTAGACGTAGCCTAGTTAACGGTGAACCAGTATAAATTGCTGTGTTATTATGTTATTATTACCCGCTGCTGAATCTGATTAGTTATATATCAAATAATTCACATTAATATTCAACAAAACGGCAAAAGAAATCAAGTTTGACAAACACAATTCAACCCCCTTCTTGTGTTTGCACCTTCAATTAGCATCAGAGCTCGGTCTCAAGGCTGAGCACTTTACAGTGTTTGAGGAAAGATCCAAGGGATCAACATGTCCGGATTCAATGAAGAAGCTACTGGAGGAAACATCAACAGACCACCTCTGTTTGATGGAGAACAATTTGAATACTGGAAGGACAGGCTGAGAAATTTTTTTGTTTCACAAGATCCTCAACTTTGGGACTTGGTGGAAGATGGTTATACTGCTCAACTTTGGTGCTGATATATACTCAGCTTCGGCTGTTGACATAGCAATGGTGCTTTGTCTTTTGCTTGACCAAGAGATCAAATTATCACCTAAGAATGTGCAGTTGCCACTTGTACTTTTCCTTTCCAACTTATCTCCACAGTAGCCAGAATCACAAAAACTTCTTAGTTTGTAGGTGGGGGTTTTCTTGTATAACAAGGTAAGGTTGGTGGTTCCTTTAAAATATCTCAAGATTCTTTTGACAACAGTTAAATGGGATTCCCTAGGGTCAGCTTGAAAACGAGCACATACACAAACACTAAACAAAATGTCAGGTCTAGAAGCAGTTAGGTAAAGAAGGGATCCAATCATACCTCTGTATGTTTTCTGGTCTACCTTTTGGCTAGTTTCATCTTTCTCAAGTGAGCAGGTTGGGCGCATGGGGGTGGCCATAGGCTTACAGTCACTCATCTTGAACTTTTTGAGAAGTTCTTTAGTGTATTTAGATTAGTGAATGAGTATACTTGATTTACCTTGGTGAATCTGAATTCCCAGGAAGAACTTAAGTTCTCCCATCATGCTCATTGGGAACTCTTTCTACATTAGGTTAGAAAACTCCTTGCACAAAGTGCCATTAATGGATCCAAAGTTGATATCATCAACATAAACTTGAATAATCAAAATATCATTTTTAATGGATTTCCTAAATAGAGTATTATCAATCTAGCCTCTATCAAATTCATTCTTAAGTAGAAAGTTACTAAGTCTGTCATACCATGCCCTTGGTGCTTGTTTTAAACCATATAAAGATTTTTTAAGTTTAAAAACATGGTTTGGAAAATCAGAATTTTCAAATCCAGGGGGCTGTTTGACATAGACTTCCTCACTTATATAGCCATTTAAGAATGCACTTTTAACATCCATTTGATACAGAATTATATCATGATTAGCAACAAATGATAAAAGAATTCTAATTGCTTCTAACCTAGCCACTGGAGCAAAAGTCTCAGTGTAAGCAATACCTTCCTGTTGACTGTATCCTTGAGCTACAAGTATGGCTTTGTTGCTTACCACTTCACCTTTTTCATTGAGTTTATTCCTGAACACCCACTTGGTTTCAATAATGTTTTTGTTTGGTCTGGATACCAGATCCCAAACATCATTTCTTTGAAATTCATTCAACTCTTCTTGCATTGAAAGTATCCAACCTTCCACTGCCAGAGCTTCATCAACATTGGTTGGTCTGCATCAACTTCTGGTTCTGGAAGCTCTGTAACAGCTTCTGATTCTAATAAATCAACTTCTGGTTCTGGTAAATCTGTAACAACTTCTGATTCTGGTAAATCTATAACAGCTTCTATTTCTGGTAGATATGTAACAGCTTCTGATTCTGGTAAATATCCAGATTTCTCTTCTGACTTATGTTGGCTGTTTCTGACTTGATCAGATTTATCTTTTGAAGATTTGTCATGTGTTGCTGACTTTCTTGTATCCCTTACCTTTCCAGGTACTTCTATTTCTTCTACTTCTGCTCCCTTTTGTTCTTGTCAACCTGCATCAGTTTCATCTTGCTTTGACTTTTCAGGTCAAGCTGTTTGTCATAATACAAATTTGAATAATTAATAATTGAACTAAATACAACCAAACCATTAATTCTGCTTCTGGTGGTTTCTGCTTGTTTTTTTAAACCACTGAACTGGTTTTACTGTTTCAGCTGAACTTGTTCAGATTATTTGGATCACCTTGTTCCTGCAATTACTTATCTAGCTTTGATTTTTAAGATCAAGCTTCTAGTTATCACAGTAAACATAAAATTAACACAAAACATATCACCTGTATGTCACAGTTTCATTTTCCCTTTGAAAACCCCTTCGTTTCTTCTTTTCTGGTTTTCAGATTCTGACTTTTGAATGTTCTTTGATTAGTGGGTATGGATGAAGAAATTTGAATTCCCATCCAGGTTTGCAGTTTTGATCAATCTGATTGGAGTGTTCTCCTGATTCTGATTCTTCTCTTTCTGCTTATCAGACTTTGCTGCTTCACTGTCAGAATCAGAGTCAGAGTCAGACTCAGTTCGAGCTATCAAAGCCAGTTCTGTTTCTGGCCGGTTTGAGCAGTTTCCTTGATTCTGCTTTGGTTGATAAACCATGTTCCTCTGATGATTCTGGAACATGTTTTGTTTATAGTAACTTGGATGAATCTGGTGATTCTGATAACCTTGATTGTGGTGATTTGGATGAATCTGATAATTCTAGGGTTTTGGATGAATCTGATGATTCTGATGAATCTGATAATTGTGATAATTATGATAATTCATGTAGTTATACTGATTCTAATAATTGAAGTAATTTTGATGATCATACCTGAACCTTTGATACTGATACCTGTTCTGGTTTTGGTTCCAGTACTGATTCTGATTCTGGTTCCAGTGTTGGTTCTGGTTCCAGTTCTTGTGCCTATGATACTGGTTCCAGTTCTGGTTCTAGTTCCAGTTCCTGTTCTAATTCTGGTTCCAGTTTTGATTCTGGTTCCAGTTCTGATTCTGGTTCTGGTTGAGTTGACCAGACCTTCTTCCATCAGACTCAGATTGCCTCTGTTTGGTTGTAGCAGGAACATAAACCTTCTTTTGCTTGTGCATTGCTAACATCCATTGCCTAGGCACCATTGTTGGTGTCTCCTTCTGGTTGCTCATAATATCTGTAACATAGACAATTTGATCTTTTGGTACCTAGAACTGATTGGGTCCAGGTTTGTTAGTTTTAACAGCTATCTGATCTTGTTAAGATTTTACCATTGGACAAGATAATTCAGAGTGACCTTTCTTAGCACAAACAATGCATAAAACATCAGAAAGAACAATTTTAGTTTCAGCAATAGTTTCTGTAAAACCAAGACCTCTCTTTCCAATGTTACTGTTTCCATAAATCATAGATGCATATTTACTTCTTTCCATTCCATTAGAAACAATGTTTTGAAAAATTTGCTCATGCATATCAGATTCACAAACAGTTTTGGAAGTGGAACAAATATTACTTTTGAGAGTTTGGTTTTCAAATTTGAGTCTTGCAACTTCAGTTTTAAAATCCTTGTTTTCAGTTGCATACTCAGAATTTTGATTCTTTAAAACTTGGACTTCTTTGGTTAGATTTTTCTTATCTGCCCTAAGAGTTTTCAGTTTTAAAGACATCTTATTGTTTGCATTTAAAAAATCTTTTAAAGCATTAATTAATTCAGATTTAGAAAGATCAGAAAATACCTTATTGTCTTCATCTTCTGAATATGTTCCAGAGCCTGAGTTGTATCCAGAACTTGAGTTGGTATGAGCCATCATAGCCAGAATTGCTTCCTCTGATGTGCTTCCAGACTTGACTGAATGACTGCTTTGATCAGTCTTCCTTCTGCCTGCTTTCCTTCCTGAAACTGTGCCTTTATGAAGTCCAGAGGCAGACCTAATGTGTGCCATCATTGCTGTTTCTGCCTCTTCTTCATTAGATGATTCTTCTTCTGATTCTGATGCATCTTAGGCTGCCATTAGACCCTTCTTTTTGAATATGGAATTCTTCTTGTGCTGTTTGACTTTTTACAGATTTGGACATTCTGACTTGATATGTCCAGGTTCATTGCATCCATAACAGATGATGCTCTTCTTGTTAGATTCTTCCTTTCCTTTGCTGCTATGTTTCTTCTTGGAGCCTCTCGTCTTCTTGTTTTCCCAGATCTTAACCATCTATTTGGTTAAGTAAGCTATATCATCACAGTCACTGTCGCTATCCTCTAATTCTGGTGCTGCTCTTGCAGCATTCTTCTATTTCGACTTCAGGGCCAGATTCTTCTTCTTCTTTGGTTCATCTGCTTCCAGTTCTATTTCATGAGACTTGAGTAAGCTGATAAGATCTTCAAGTATTAAGTTATTCAGATCTCTAGCTTGCTGAACTGCAGTAAACATTGGTCTCCACTTGATTGGTAAGCTTCTTAGAATCTTCTTGACATGATCTGTTGTTGTGTAGCTCTTCTTCAAGACCTTCAGTCCAGAAATCAGAGTCTGGATTCTACAGAACATTCCATCAATGTCTTTATCGTCTTCCATCTTGAACATCTCACACTGTTTGACCAGTATGTTAGCCCTTGCTTCTTGAACCTGCTGGCTTCCTTCATAGGTCAGAACCAGACTGTCAAATATGCTCTTTGCTGTTTCTTTGTCTGTGCATCTGTCAAATTCCTTGAATATGATGGTATTGATCATGATGGTTCTGGACTTCTGATGTAGTTTGTCTAATTTTCTCTGGTCTGATTTCATATATGCCATGTCTAGTTCTTGAGTTGGATCTTCTGGAACAGTAGGTGCAGTGTATCCTTTGACTACCAGCTTCCATAATTCAGGATCTTGAGATATGAAGAAACTTCTCATTCTGTCCTTCCAATACTCAAACCTGTCTCCATAAAACATTGGTGGTCTGTTGATGTTGCCTCCAAAATCATCTTTGGATTCTGCCATGTTGTTAACCCCTGGGACCTTTCCTCAAACACTAGTTAAGTGCTCAGCCTTGAGACAGAGCTCTGATGCCAATTGAAGGTGCAAACACGAGAAGGGGGGGTTGAATTGTGTTTGACTAACTTGAATACTTTTTCGTTTTGAAACAAAACCTGTTATGTATGAATTAAAACAGAGTTAGCAGCGGATATAAAGTAAATAAAAACTCAGAATTTTATACTGGTTCACCGTTAACTAGGCTACGTCCAATCCCTTCACTTTGAAGGATTTCACTAATTAAAAAACCTCAATTACAAAGTACCACTGACCCTCCATGTTAGTCTTCTCAAAAAGTCTAACAACCCTAGACTTTTGAGGAAAAGAACCTTGAGTCTAATTGCTAAGTAATCTGCTACTCCTTCTGACTCCCCCAGATTGTAGACTCTACTTCAACAACTTAGACCTAACACAAGGGAAAGAAAAACTTAGAGTACTTGCTTCTGGAAAGCGGATACTCACAATTGACCTCACTGAAAACTCAAGTATTTTGCTTTTGGAAGTGTATGACTCTCAAGTATTTTCGATGCAAAGTCTTCTGCCTTGAGCCTCATTTTATAGATGAATAATTAGGGTTTCTTCCATGCTTAAATTTTTGCTGAATCAGCCCAAATTCTCTTGCAAAAATAACTTGGCCAATCGGGTTTCACTTAAATAAAAAATGTATCTTTTTAGCTCTAGATTGCATTTGAAAATTCTGTTGACCAATCTTGTTTCTTTTAATTTTAAACCATATCTTATTAAGCTTCAGATTGCATTCAAATTTCTCCAAGTCTTCAGTAATTTTTTAATCAAATCCCCTTAATACTTTGATCAAATTTCTATCAAAATTTAATCAAGTCTTCTTCGAATTTTAATCAAGTCCTTATTGATTTTCATCATGATTAAAATATGGACTCTTTGATCTTCTGATCTCGACCACATCTTGACCATACAATCTGATCTGCTGTGATCCTTTGATCTCGGCCAACACTGGACCACATGTTATGATCTTCTGATCTCGGCCAATCACTGAACCATATGATCTGATCTTCTAATCTCGGCCAATACTGGACCATTGATCTGAACATTTTCCCTTTGATCTGGACCAATTCTGGACTGAGTCTGGATTGAACTGAAATTAAATCTGGACTGATGATATTTTAATCTGGACATTTAACTTCTGATCTGGATCAAGTCTGGATTAAATCTGGCCAATCATTTCTTCTGATCTGAACTTAGTTTTATACTCTGAACCATGCTATCTTCTGGTCTGGACCAAATCTGAACCAAGTCATTTGTTCTGGACCTGTTATCTGAAGCTATGATTAAGTCTGGAATGATTCTTATAATTACTACCAAGCTATCTCCTGGTCAGAATTTATTCTAGACTAAGTCTGACTTATGATTCCTTCTGGTCTGGATTAAGTCTCCCTTTGACAAGCTTATTTCTGACCTGGAATAAGTCTCCCTTTGACAAGCTTCCTTCTGGTTTGGACCAGGTCTCCTTCTGGACTCTGCTTCCTTCTGATCTGGGCCAGGAAATATATCCTCTGATGATGTTATTTAACCTTTGATGATATCCTCTGGTGCCTTCAGGATGCATCCTCTGGTACCTTCTGGATGCATTATCTGGCCTAACCTTCTGGTGACATTTCTATCCTCTGGTTGCTTCCTCTGGATGTATCTTCTAGTGGTGTCATCTTCAGCCTTTGGTGACATCATCTTCTGGTGACATTTTATATAATAATTCTAAGTACAAAATAAGATTACATGGAGTGCTTTTGTAAACATCAAAATCCTCAATACTTAGAACCAACGTGGTTCCAACAGGATCTAGAGGCAGAATGAATGTGTGCCATCAAAGCCAATTGTGCTTCTTCTGATTTCCTTCCAGAGTTGGATCCAAAGGCAGAATGAGTGCGAACTGTCTGAGCCAATTATGCTTCTTTTGATTCACTTCCAGAGTCAGATTTTATGTTGGATCCAGAGGCAGAATTTATGTGAGCTATCATGGCTAATTAAGCTACTTCATCTGCAGAAGATTCATCAGAATCATCCCATGTTGCCATCAGATTCTTCTTCTTGGGTCTGGAGTCCTTCTTCTGATTTTTCTCTTTCTCATGATTTTCACATTCTGACTTGATGAGCCCAGGTTCATTGCATCCAAAGAAGATGATACTCTTCTTGTCTTGTTCATCCTTTCCCCTGTTGAATGCATGGAATACCTATGGCGAAACTTCTTCTTTTTGTTTTGCCATATCTTCAAAACCTTCATGGTTATGAAGGCAATGGCTTCTTCTTCTGGTTTCTCATTCTGGTCCTCAGAATCACTATCTTATGATTCTGCTTCTAGTTTTAGAACTTTCTTCGATTTGGATTTTAAGGCTAGGGTTTTGTTCTTGTTCTTGGGTTCATCTTCTTCCAGCTCAATTTCATGTGACTTGAGGGAGCTGATTAAATCTTCCAGCTTCAGAGTGTTCAAGTCCTTTGCTTCCTGAATGGCCGTGACCTTTGGTCTCCACTTGTTTGGCAGACTTCTAAGAATTTTCTTCACGTGGTCTGCAGTGGTATAGTTCTTCTTGAGTACTCTTAATCCCAAAACCAGAGTCTTAAATCTAGAAAACATTGCTTCAATGTCTTCATCTTCTTCCATCTTGAACAGCTCGTACTTCATGACTAGAATGTTGGCCTTTGCTTCTTGGACTTGCTTGCTGCCTTCGTAAGTCAGAGTCAGACTTTCATAGATGCTCTTTGCTATTTCTTTGTTAGTGCATTTTTCGAACTCCTTGAATGTGATTGCATTGATCATGAATGTTCTGGATTTGTGATGCAACTTGAATATCTTCTTCTGGTTAACATCTATATCTCTCCTGGGAATTTTAACACCATCAGCATCTTCTAGAGCAGTATAGCCATCTTCCACAAAGTCCCAAAGTTCAGTGTCTTGTGAAATAAAAAAGCTCCTCATCCTGTCTTTCCAGTACTCAAACCGTTCCCCATCAAAGAGAGGTGGTCTTTTGATGTTTCCTCCAGTAGCTTCTTCATTAAATCCGGACATGTTGAACCGTTGGATCTATTCTCAAACATTGTAAAGTGCTCAGTCTTGAGACCGAGCTCTAATGCCAATTGAAGGTGCAAACACGAGAAGGGGGGTTGACTTGTGTTTGCCAAACTTGAATTCTTTTTGCTATTTTGACGAATGTTGATGTGAATTACTTGATGATTACATAATAAGATTTAGTAGCGGATAATAACAACATAAGAATACAATGATTTATCTTGGTTCACTATTAACTTGGCTACATCCAATCCCTTCATTCCGAAGGCTTTAATCCAATAATTCAAAGCACTTTGAGTTAGAGCACATGACTCTCCAAGCCATTCTTCTCAAATAGCCTGACAACCCGAAACATTTGAGGAATAACAACACCTTGACCCTACAAGCCATGTCTTCTCAAACAACCTGACAACCCGAAACTTTTGAGGAACGATAACAACACCTTGACCCTACAAGTCAAGTATTCTCCTACCAATCTGACAACCCCATACTGAAGAAGGAATCTTCACCATTATCGGGTTAGATTACGATGGTTAACCGCAATGTTGCTTTTGGAAAGCTGATTGTTGCATTGTTTCTCTTCGTTAGTTGCTTCTGGAAAGCTGATTATAACATTGACTCTCACTCTCTAAAAACACTTATGTTGGAACCAAGTTGGTTCTAAGTACTTAGGATTTTGATGTTTACAAAAGCACTCCATGTAATCTTATTTTGCACTCCATGTAATCTAATATTAATAGCCCGCAGAAGATGAAGTCACCAGAGGCAGAAGATGAGTTATCAGAGGATAAAATCAGACTAGAAGATACACCTCCAAAGGATGCATTTAGAAGGCACCAGAGGATACACCTCCAGAGGATATAAGAGGATGTCAAAACATCACCAGAGGATATCTTTTCTGGCCAAGATCAGAAGGAAGCAAAGTCCAGAAGGAGACCTGGACCAGACCAGAAGGAAGCCTGCCAGAGGGAGACTTGGTCCAGACCAGAAGGAATCTCAAGTCACACTTGGTCCAGACTTTATTCTGACCAGAAGATAGCTTGGCAGTGATTATAAAATTCAATCCAGACCAGAAGAAATGAAAGTCCAGATTTAATTTCAGTTCAATCCTAACTCAGTCCAGAATTGGTCCAGATCAGAGGGAAAATGTTCAGATCAATGGTCCAGATTTAAGCATCATGGCCCAATGTTGGCCGAGATCAAAAGATCAGACCATACGGCCCAGTATTGGTCGAGATTAGAAGATCAGATCATATGGTCCAGTGATTGGCTGAGATCAAAAGATCAGAACGTGTGGTCCAGTGTTGGCCGAGATCAGAGGATCACAGCAGATCTGATTGTATGGTCCAGATGTGGATGAGATCAGAAGATCAAACAGTCCAGATTTAATCATGATGATAATCAGTGGAGACTTGATTAAATTCGAATAAGACTTGAATAAATTTTAATAGAAATTTGATCAAAGCATTAAGAGGATTTGATACAAAAATAAATTGAAGTATGGTGGGAATTCAGAAGCTATTGGCGGGAAGAATGATTTGATCTAGAATTAATCAAGAACAGGATTGGCCAAAGTTATATTTGAATGCAAATTTGGAGCTAAAAATATATGTTTTTTATTTAAGTTAAATCCAATTGGCCAAGTTATTTTTGCAAGAGTATCTGGCAAGATACAGCTCCAACTTAAGCATGGAAGAAACCCTAATTATTCATCTATAAAGGGAGGCTCAAGGCAGAAGACTCAGCCTCGAAAATACTTGAGAGTCATACACTTCCAAAAGCAAAATACTTGAGTTTTCAGTGAGGTAAATTGTGAGTATCCGTTTTTTAGAAGCAAGTAATCTAAGTGTTTCCTTCCCTTGTGTTAGATCTAAGTTGTTGAAGTAGAGTCTACAATCTGAAGGAGTTAGAAGGAGTAGCAGATTACTTAGCAATTAGATTCAAGGTTCTTTTCCTCAAAAGTCTAGGATTGTTAGACTGTTTGAGAAGATTGACTTGGAGGGTCAGTGGTATGGTTGTAATTCAAGATTTTGGATTTAGTGAAATCCTTCAAAGTGAAGGGACTGGACGTAGCCTAGTTAACGGTTAACCAGTATAAAATTATGTGTTTTATGTTTACTTTATATCCGCTGCTAACTCTATTTTATTCATACATCATGTTTCTATTAAAAATGTTCTGTTGGTTAAAGGTGTGAAGCATAATCTTTTGCGCATAAGTGAACTAAGTGATTGCAAATATGATGTCATCATTAACCAGAAAACATGCAAAGCTGTTAGTCAACTTGATAAATCTGTTTTGTTTACTGGCATTAGGAAAGATAATGTTTATAAGATTGATTTGTTTAGTCTTGCTAAGCAGAATCTGATTTGGCACAAGGGGCTAGGGCATGCAAACCCTAGACTTATATCTGAGTTGAGGAAACTCCAGTTGGTAAGAGGGCTTCCCAAGGTAAATTCCAAAACTGAGATTCTGTGTGATGTATGTCAAAGAGGTAAACAAACTAAAAGCTCTTTTAAAACTAAAAATTGTGTGTCTACCTCTTAACCACTTGAATTGCTTCACTTAGATATGTTTGGTCCTGTTCAAACAACTTCACTCAGTTATAAGAAACATGGATTTGTGATGATTACTCAAGGTGGACATGGGTAAAAATTTTAAAGAACAAAGATGAATCTCACAAAGTGTTTATTTCTTTTTGTAAGCAAGTTATGAATGAACAGGGTATTAAGATCATAACCATCAGAAGTGATCATGGAGGTGAATTTGAGAACAAGTATTTTGAAGAATTCTGTGATGAGAATGGCATATCTCACAACGTCTCATCCCCAGAACACCTCAACAGAATGGAGTGGTAGAAAGGAAGAATAGATCATTGTAGGAGATGGCCAGAACTATGCTGAATGATATGAAGGTTGCCACCTACCTTTGGGAAAAAGCTGTCAACACAACTTGCTACATTCAGAATAGAGTCTACATCAGGTCAATCTTAAATAAAACTCCCTATGAACTGTGGAAAGGTAAGAAACCTAATATTTCCTACTTTAAGCAATTTGGCTGCATATGTTTTATGTTGAACACTAAAGATAATCTAGCTAAGTTTGATTCTAGATCTCAAAAGTGTACCTTTATTGGCTACTTTGAGAGATCAAAAGCTTATAGAGTGTTTAACAAGTAAACTAACACTGTGGAAGAATCAATCCACATTAAGTTTGATGATAAACAACTTGACTCTTAAGAGTCAAAGCAAGATGAGGAAATTGCAGTTGAATCCGAGGCACAGGAACGAGAAGCTGGACCAACAGCAGAATCTGAGAAAGATAAAGATGAAACCAAGGAAGAAGAACATGCTGACTCTGAAGACAAGTCAGAGGGAAAGAATGGATGGAAGTACAAGTCTTCACATCCAGAAACTCATTATTGGCAATGCAGCAAAACCATTGAAGACCAAATCATCAAGTAGAGAAACCAGTCTGTTTGGTTTACTCTCAACAATTGAACCAAGCAATGTTGATGAAGCTTTGGCAGAGGAAGGTTGGATACTTGTAATGCAAGAAGAGCTGAATGAATTTCAAAGGAATGATGTTTGGGATCTGGTATCCAGACCAAACAAAAACATTATTGGAACCAAGTGGATGTTCAGGAATAAACTCAATGAAAAAGGTGACGTGGTAAGGAACAAAGCCATACTTGTAGCTCAAGGATACAGTCAAGAGGAAGGTATTGATTACACTGAGACTTTTGCTCCAGTGGCCAGGTTAGAAGCAATTAGAATTCTTTTATCATTTGCTGCTAATCATGATATAATTCTGTATCAAATGGATGTTAAAATTGCATTCTTAAATGACTATATAAGTGAGGAAGTCTATGTCAAACAGCCCCCTGGATTTGAAAATTCTGATTTTCCAAACCATGTTTTTAAGCTTAAAAAATCTTTATATGGTTTAGAACAAGCACCAAGGGCATGGTATGACGGACTTAGTAACTTTCTGCTTAAGAATGAATTTGATAGAGGCTAGATTGATAATACTCTATTTAGGAAATCCATTAAAAATGATATTTTGATTATTCAAGTTTATGTTGATGATATCATCTTTGGATCCACTAATGGCACTTTGTGCAAGGAGTTTTCTGACCTAATGCAGAAAGAGTTCCAAATGAGCATGATGCGAGAACTTAAGTTCTTCATGGGAATTCAGATTCACCAAGGTAAATCAGGTATACTCGTTCACCATTCTAAATACACTAAAGAACTTCTCAATAAGTTCAAGATGAGTGATTGTAATCCTATGGCCACCCCCATGCACCCAACCTGCTCACTTGAGAAAGATGAAACCAGCGAAAAGGTAGACCAGAAAACATACAGAGGTATGATTGGATCCCTTCTTTACCTAACTGCTTCTAGACCTGACATTTTGTTTAGTGTTTGTGTCTATGCCCGTTTTCAAGCTGACCCTAGGGATTCATATTTAACTGCTGTCAAAAGAATCTTGAGATACCTTAAATGAACCACCAACCTTACCTTGTTATACAAGAAAACCCCCACCTACAAACTAAGAGGTTTTTGTGATTCTGACAATGCTGGAGACAAGTTGGAAAGGAAAAGTACAAGTGGAAACTGTACATTCTTAGGTGATAATTTGATCTCTTGGTCAAGCAAAAGACAAAGCACCATTGCCATGTCAACAGTTGAAGCTGAGTATATATCTGCAGCAGGATGCAGCTCATAGTAAATCTGGATGAAATATCAACTTGAAGATTACAACATCTTTGAAACCAATATCCCTTTGTTCTATGATAACACTTAAGCCATAAACCTAACAAAGAACCCTATCTTACACTCTAGAGCCAAACACATTGAAATAAAACACCATTTCATTAGGGACCATGTTCAAAAAGGGACTTTAAGCATCCAGTTTGTGGACACTGATCATCAATGGGCTGATATCTTCACCAAAGCATTACCTGAGGATAGGTTCGAGTTCATCAAGAAGCATCTCAACATTATCTCCATATCTGACTAGCTCAAGTAGTCATCTTAGGAGTTTTTAATTTTCTTGTAATTTTACTTTATGTCGTTTATTTTCTTGTTTTTACTTTCTGTACTTTGTAAAGAGAAAAACAAAAATACAAAAATAGTTGGACCTCTTTTTGGCTGATGACAAAAAGGGGGAGAGAGAGAAAAAAGAGAAGTAAGTAGAAAAAGAGAGATTAAAAGAAAGGAGGAGTGAAAAAGAAAGAGTTGAAAAGAAAGGAGGAGTGATAAAGAAAGAGATGAAAAAAAGAAGGAGTTGAAAAGGAGAGGAAACAGAGAGAGAGAAAAAGAAAGAGTGAAAAGAGATGGAGTTGAAAAGGGGAGGAAATGTGAAGAGAGAAAAGAAAGAGAGAATAAAGAAGGAGTTGAAAAGGAGAGGAGAAGAGAAGAAAAGAAAGAGTGATTTAAGAAGGAGTTGAAAAGGAGAAGAAAAAGTCATTATTAGACTTAGGGGGAGTATTTCAAGTACTTCGAATTTTTTCAAAGTATTTTTTAAGTTATAAACTAACAAAATAAGTTAAGGTTTTGTCATCATCAAAAAGGGGGAGATTGTTGGAACCAAGTTGGTTCTAAGTACATAGGATATTGATGTTTACAAAAGCACTCCATGTAATCTTATTTTGTAGTTAGAATTATTATATTAAATGCCACCAGAAGATGAAGTCACCAGAGGCAGAAGATGAGTTACCAGAGGATAAAATTAGACTAGAAGATACACCTCCAGAAGATACCAGAGGATCCATTTAGAAAGCACCAGAGGATACACCTCTAGAGGATGTCAAAACATCATCAGAGGATATCTTTTCTGGCCCAGATCATAAGGAAGCAGAGTCTAGAAGGAGACCTGGACCACACCAGAAGAAAGCCTGCCAGAGGGAGACTTGGTCCAGACCAGAAGTAATCACAAGTCAGACTTGGTTCAGACTTTATTCTAACCAAAAGATAGCTTGGCAGTGATTATAAAATTCAGTCCAAACTAGAAGAAATTAAAGTCCAGATTTAATTTCAGTTCAATCCAGACTAAGTCTAGAATTGGTACAGATTAGAGGGAACATGTTCAGATCAATGGTCTAGATTTAAGCATCATGGCCCAGTGTTATCCGAGATCAGAAGATCAAGTCATATGGTCCAGTGTTGGCCAAGATCAGAGGATCACAACAGATCAGATTGTATGGTCCAGATGTGGACGAGATCAGAAGATCAAACGGTCCAGATTTAATCATGATGATAATCAGTGGAGACTTTATTAAATTCGAAGAAGACTTGATTAAATTTTAATAGAAATTTGATCAAATCATTAAGAGGATTTGATACAAAAATAAATTGAAGTCTGGTGGGAATTCAGAAGCTATTGGTGGGAAGAAATATTTGATCCAAAATTAATCAAGAACAGGATTGGTCAAAGTTATTTTTGAATGCAAATCTAGAGCTAAAAAGATATGTTTTTTTATTTAAGTGAAACCCGATTGGCCAAGTTATTTTTGCAAGAGTATCTGGCAAGATACAGCTCCAACTTAAGCATGGAAGAAACCCTAATTATTCATCTATAAAAGGAGGCTCAAGGCAGAAGACTCAGCATCGAAAATACTTGAGAGTCATACACTTCCAAAAGCAAAATACTTGAGTTTTCAGTGAGGTAAATTGTGAGTATCCGCTTTCCAGATGCAAGTACTCTAAGTGTTTCCTTCCCTTGTGTTAGATCTAAGTTGTTGAAGTAGAGTCTACAATCTGAAGGAGTCAAAAGGATTAGCAGATTACTTAGCATTTAGATTCAAGGTTCTTTTCCATAAAAGTCTAGGATTGTTAGACTGTTTGAGAAGACTGACTTGGAGGGTCAGTGGTATTGTTGTAATTCAAGATTTTTGAATTAGTGAAATCCTTCAAAGTGAAGGGACTGGACGTAGCCTAGTTAACGGTAAACCAGTATAAAATTATGTGTTTTATATTTACTTTATATCCGCTGCTAACTCTATTTTATTCATACATCAGGTTTTGTTATAAAACTGCAAAAACTGAAAAAGTAATCCAGTTAGTCAAACACAATTCAACCCCCCCTTCTCGTGTTTGCACCTTCAACTTAGAGCATATTTATTTTTCGCTCAAGTATTTCTCTCTTTTGAACTCTCGGATAACTTTGAATTGTTAGCTTGAGTTCTTGTGTTTTTTAGTGCTTATTGCTGCGTCCCGAAGCCTCTTTTTGTAGCTGAAGTATATGCTTTGTCCAAGCTTATTTTCGAGATAAATCTTGCTCAGATGTTATTTGAAAATTATGTTGGCCAATCCGGTCTTACTTTAATTTTGAACCGTATCTTCTTGCTTCAGATTTCATTCGAATTTCCTTCAAGTCTTCAGTGATTTTTGAATCAAATCTCTTTAATACTTTGATAAGGTTTCTATCAAAAATCAATCAATTCTTCTTCGAATTTTAATTAAGTCTTCACTGATCTACATCATGATTTAAATTTGGATCATATGATCTGCTGATCTGGACCAAGTCTAGAACATGTGATCTGATGTGTACCATTATGTTTCCTGATCTGGACAATGTAACCTTCTGATCTGGACTATGTGATATTCTGATTTGGACCTGTGATCTTCTGATCTTAACCATGTGATTTGTTCTAGACCATGCTATCTTCTGGTATAGACCAAGTCTTCTGTTCTGGACCAAGTCTGGAACATGTCTTCTATTATGGACCAGGTTTGGAAGATGTCTTCTATTATGGACCAAGTCTGGAACATGTCTTCTGTTCTAGACTGAGTTATCTTCTGAACTTTGTTTCCTTCTGGTCAGACCAAGTCTTCTTATGGACAAGATTACCTTCTGGTCTTACCAAGTCTTCTTCTGGACAATGTTTTCTTCTGATCTGGGCCATGAATAATATCCTTTGATAATGTCATTGTTTCTTGCCTCTGATGATATCCTCTGATTGATGATATCCTCTGATGTT
Source organism: Cicer cuneatum (assembly GCA_037974295.1). Classification (NCBI taxonomy): domain Eukaryota; kingdom Viridiplantae; phylum Streptophyta; class Magnoliopsida; order Fabales; family Fabaceae; genus Cicer; species Cicer cuneatum. The sequence continues at coordinate 39,535,496 of JBBPBO010001986.1, forward strand.
TGCCTTTGATGAAATCCTCTGATTCTTGCTTCTGATGGGATCCTCTAGTGAAATCCTCTGGTATCCTCTGGAGGTATCTTCGAGTACCCTCTGGAGGTATCTTCTGCTGACGTCATCCTATGGTGACATCCTCTGGTGTATCCTATGATGACATCCTCTGGTGACATCATCCTCTGATTTTTCATATCTTTGATTTTTCATTCTTCTTCTAAGTGAAAATATGATTTTCATAAAATACTTTTGTTAACATCAAAACATTAATTGAAAGAACCAACATGGTTCCAACATCATCACTATTAGAAATTATAAACATAGGAGAATCAGTTTGTTTTGGTTTTGATGTTCCTATCCCAGCGAGAATTCGCATAGATCGTCTTTGGTTTTTTGTGGGTTTTGTTTGTTTTCTCAAATGTGGGGATACTTGAGCAATGTTTGGTAATGGTTGAGAGTGGAGGGAACATAGTTGAGATGGGTCTGAGAGGGAAGAGGAATAGGGCTGGATTCTCTTGATGATTGTAACACCTGACCCTTCAGCGTTATCGGCGGTGCTACCGTAACATCCCGACCCTTCAGCGTTATCAGCGATGTTATTCGGTCTTCTCACTCCCCCTAACCACCCATTCCGTGGCTGAGTTGCATCGCCGATAACGCTGAAGGGTTGGGGTGTTACAATGACGATGATGATGAAGAGTTTGAGGATGAAAATGGCATTTTCAGAGGAGAAGGTCTGGGTGGTGGTGATGGTGAACGATTACGAAATAGAGAAGAAGAGGGTGGTGATGGAGATTCAGTGTAAGAATTTTTGCGCGCACATGATTTTGTTCTTGCCATTTTGAATTTTGGAATTTCAAAGAGCAAGAAGAATTCTGAGGAAGATGAAGAAGATAGTTGAAAGGGTTTATGTGAGATACTTCAGCAAAATTGTTTCTTATTTAGAAAGAAAAGAAGTAATGATGATGAAAACCTAGGGAAGGAGAGTGGAGGGATGCAAAGCATCACTTGACAGTGTGTCATAGCGTTTTTTGGAGGCAGGGAACAAGAGCATTAAATGCCAAGACTTTCCTTTTTCCCTTTGCCTGCGCAGAGAAGAAGTGACAAAGTAGAGGAGAAAGTTGTTTATGAAAACGGAGAAAGATGGCTGAAAAACGGAGATTGATAAACGTTCTCTGTTTTCTATAGAAGCAGAATTTTAATGAGAATTCTCTGGATTTCTCATGATTTTTAGTCTTTCTTTAATTGAATTAAAACTATCCTCAACTAAGGGCTTTGTAAATATATCAGCAAGCTGATTTTGAGTATCAACAACGTTTAATTTAATGTTTTTCTTGTTAACTTGATCGCGAATAAAATGGTGTTTAATTTCAATGTGTTTTGATCTTGTGTGTTGAATAGGATTTTTTGATAAATTTATTGCACTTGTATTGTCACAATAAATTGGAATACTTGAGTAACTTATAGAGAAATCTTCAAGTTGATTTTTAATCCAAATGACTTGTGAGCAGAGTTTGCCTTACCAATAGTTCCTTTACCTTTAATCTGAGCTTGATTGTTGTTTCCAAAAGTAACTGATCCTCCATCCTTTTTAATGAAGGACATGAAACAATTATTATCACATGTCATCTGTCTTGAACAACCACTATCCAAGAACCAAGGATTTCTCTTGGCACTTTGAAATCTAGCCTGCATAAGAGTTTACATACATTTTAATTACCCCCTTTGTCATGGGTCCTTGAGAGTTAGTCTTAACAATTTCTTTCTTTTTGAAATAACATATTGACTCTTGATGACCAAATTTGAGACAGTAGGAGCATTTAATTGTTGGTCTTGGTATTGATTTTGAAATCTGGGTTTTAACAGGCTTTAATCTTGATTTTGCAAAAGTTAGAGATCGTTCTCCTTTTTTCCAACTTTCTAGAGAAAGTTCAGTTTTTGTTCCAGAACTTTCTCCATTTTGGGAACAGTCTGGAGAAAGTTCTCCCTTTTGCAGATTTTTCAAAATTGGTTCTTTATGTGCAAAACTTTCTTTCCTTTTAAAAATCCTTTTGTTCTTAATCTTTTCATCCGTTTTTTTAAAGTAGCAGACAATTTCAAATGTCCAAGTTTCTTACAATATGAACATTTGTTTTTACATTTTTCTATCTTGCTTTCTGGAATAAAAAAGTTTTCGTACATTTTGGTTTTTTGAGTTTGATTGAAACCAAGACCAACTTTATCAAATATTCCTATTTGAGATCCCATGATATTTTGAAATGTTTCAGTAGCTTTATTAAAGTTTAACAAGCTAGTTTTCAAAATTTCATTTTCAGATTTAAGGAGAACGTTCTCCGTTTTAGCTGTACAACGTTCTTGACCTTTCTGATTTTCAAAACTGTGCTGTTTTGATTCTCTCAGTTCTTCAATGGTATTCTTGAGAATATCAATCTTAGCTTGAGCCTTTCTTTTTCTTATTTTTCTTTAAAAACTTGTTCTTTCAAAGAACTACATTTTTGAATAAGAAAGTTTGAATCAATTTGCAAGTTGTCAAATTCTTTTCCCATTTGTTCACATAAAGAGCAAGGATCAAAATTTGTTACCTCATCTTCTTATGTATCTGCCATCAAGTATAAGTTGGCTTCTTCTCCTTCTTCTGTGTCTGATTCTTCTGAATCATCCCATGTGGCCAACATTGATTTTTTTGTGTGAAAGGAAATCGTTTTGGTGTTTTCTTATTCAAGGGGCATTCAGCTTTGTAACGTCCTAACTTATTACAACCAAAACAGGTGATCTGGCTTTTGTCTGTTTCTGTTTTGGGATTTTTTTTTGGAAATCCCTTCTTGATTTGATCTCTCCTTCTCATCATTCTCTGTATTCTTCTAGTGAGAAGAGCAATTTCTTCATCAGCATCTTCTTGTCTAGTTTCTTCTAGTTCTTCATTAGTTTGTATTGTAATGCTTTCTTGAGATGCTTTTAGAGCCACTGCCTTGTCTTTCTTTACTTGTTTATCTTCTCATAGCAATATTTCATGTGCTCTTAAGGTTCCTATTAGTTCTTCCAGTGGAAGTGTTTCAAGATTCTTGGCTTGGCTTATAGCTTGTACCATTGGTCTCCATACAACTGGAAGACATCTCATGATCTTTCTCACTCTGTCTTGTATTGAGTAAGCTTTGCCAAGGCAACGCATCTCATTCACTATTGTTGTGAATCTTGCGTACATCTCACCAATAGTTTCTCCTTCTTGCATCTCAAACAATTTGAATTTTCTTATTCCAATGTCTATTCTTGTTTCTTTGACATGGCTTGTTCCTTCATGGTGAGTTTGCAATGTGTCCCATACTTCTTTAGCAATTTCCCATTCATCTACTCTTTCACTTTCTTCCCTGCTGAAAGTACACGATAAGAATAATTGAACTTTAGAATTTAAGAGTACCTTAGCTTTATCATCAGTAGTCTAGTCTGCTTCTTTCTTCTATGCTGAAGTTGAATCTTCTTGATTCATTCTTGGAATGTAATTTCTATTGATTATGATGTTCCACATGCCCGTATCTTGTGATTTCAGAAACAGCTGCATTTTGCTTTTCCAGACATAATAATCAGTACCATCAAAGAATGCTGGTCTGTTTGAGGATCCTCCCTCAACAATGTATTTTGCTCTTGACATTTTTCTGGATCTTTTTCTCTAACACTTGTTAGGTGTTCTTTTTAGATTCTGTGCTCTGATGCCAATTGAAGTAGCAAAATTGATTTACAAGGAAGGGGGTTTGAATTGTAAATCTCCCCTTTTAAAATTTCCTGAAAAACTTAATATTTCAACTCAAGAATGTTCTTGGTTAAGAAAGCCAAAAAATGGAGAACGTTCTTGGTTTTATCAGAAAAACGGAGAACGTTCTTGGTTAGTAAAAATCAGAAAAACAATTTGTGTTTGTAGCTCTAAAATCATTCCAACTTAATAAAGAGATAAGGGATAAGAGATACCACACAAGAATATATCCTCGTTCACCCAACTTGGGCTACGTCCAGTCTCACAATTGTGAGATTTTTCACTAAGTGTTTAAAGCAAGAACGTTCCTGATTTAAAGCACCTAGTCTAGATCAATCTTGAGCTGTTTACAATCTGTGTTCCTTCCACCCAGAAAGACACACAATCAGTCTCCCTATCAATCTTTAGATAGGATTTTACACTTCACCTTTTAACCATAAAAGGATTTCTTACAATCTACTCAAACTATACTCAACACTTATAGTTTTGAGTTTTTTACACAATGATAATGAGATTGTTTGTTTAGAATCTGAGTTATCCCAACATGTGTTTGAGATAAGATTCTTTACAAGAGATTCAAACTAAGTATAACAATGGAATGAATTAAAAACATAATTAACTCTCTTGAGAATTTGGAGAATTTCAAGTATGTGAGTGAGTGATTTGATCAATTGTTTAGCACTTGAAATTATGCATTTTCCTTGAGCATTGGCCTTCCTTTTATAGGCTTGAGAGCATTAAATGGAGTTCAATAGAGCCGTTGGAAGTGCTCTTGTAAGGCTTGACCAGAGCCAATATTTTTGATTAAAAATAATCCAGCTTTTGACTATTTTTAATTTATGTTTTGATTGGGCTGAATCCTTTGTTCTTGATCAGATTCTTTTGAGCTCAATGATCACTTAATATTGCAGATATGTGATGATGCTTTGTAGCTTGAATTGGAGTCTTGAACTTGATTAAAACAAATTCGAAAAGATGAAAGGTTGTTGCAGAAAATTGTAAGTGAAGCTGCTGGAGATTGATTATCGATCTGGACTTTTAGCTTTTGAGTTTCTTGGAGATTGATAATCAATCTGGATGATTTTCTGAACATCTTGGAAGCTGTCCAGATGCCTTGTACATTGTCAAGATCGTTTATCAGTCTTGACAGCCAAACTGGAGACTGTTCAGTCTTGCTTGTACAACTTGATTCATGGCATTTTTTCTTTGTGAATCGAATGGTTTCTTTTGATTGTAATTGATCCTATCTGTTCCTTGTCAAGTTCTCATAATACTAATGTAAATTCCAGAGGCAATAACTTCAATTAAGTAATGGAGATTGATTGGTCTTTATGCTATCATGGCCATATTTGAACCTGGAGAACATTCTCCGTTTTCCAGATATTCTTAAGAATGTTCTCTGTTCAGACTTATGCTTTACTATGCTGATTTCTTTGCTTTTCTTGGAACCTATGTTTGAATTAAATATACTAAAAAACATAGGTTAAATTAACATAACAATTAGAATCATAATTAACGATCTTAATTAACCTATGTTTATTTTCATCAAAACTTTAAAATGAGAGTTTGTCTTAACATTATCATCACAAATAATGTAGACATCACTAACATATGCAACTATAGCTATATCTTTATTATTTTTATTCTCTTTTTCTTCGTCTCTTTCCCTTGATCAAGTTCATTGTCTTTCTATTCATCTTCTTCCAGTTAGCATCAGATTTATCTTTGGGTTTAGTAATGTCACCCCCAATAAGATCATACAAATATTTGTTGTATAACATGTCTTCCATGAGTGTCTTTCAATGTGTAGAGTTAGTAGAGTTAAGCTTAATCATATTGAGACCTTTATTTTCCTTCTTTTAAATACACAAACCAAACCAACCAAGCTCTAGATACCACTTTGTTGGGAAAAAAATCAGAGATATTCGCTAGTGTTACTAAGAATGCTCTAGTGTACCCATTAATTATTATAGTAGAAGGTTTTACTAGACTAGGTCGTGTGGTTTTTATTTTCTAACTTTAAAGGAAGCTTTCTTCTTTAAAAATTATGGTGCATCTGATATTTATTTTTCTGACAATTTTTATTACTTTGTGGAATCCTATTTTCTATTTGGCCATTTAATTTGCACATATGGGGAAAAATATTATGCATTATTCATATAGTCATCACCAAAAGGTGGAAACAAAACAATAATAAAACATCCTTCCACAAAAGTTGGTATTCCAAACTAACTGTGAGAGAAGCTAAAACTATTATCAATGTATATCTAAAATACTAACTTTGTAGTTGAAATAACATACTGAAATTGTAGACCAAATGGAACAAATATACTACAAACCCATTACTACCGGAACCATTGTCTTATTCATTGTCGCAAGTGTCGCTTAGGTTGTTGAGCAGGATAATGCTTCGACACTCTTATTTCTCTTTTTCTCACAAAATAGTGTTGCTTCACTCCTTAGAACTAGGGATTGTCATTCGCTTTTTCTTATTAACACATCATGGACCAAGCCCAGACATTTTATTAGTTCCCCTTTTTATTCTTTCCTTTAACCATAATAATAATGATAATAATGATAATAATAATAATAATAATAATAATAATAATAATAATAATAATAATAATAATAAAACTATTAGGTATTGGGTCGCACTTAAAAGTGAACTCACTCAAAAGATCTTCGCATCACGACTCAAGTGGGAAGGTTGGATTCTTGATAAGATGGATCTTCAGTGCATCTGGTATCCAATGATATCACACCTCAATGTGCTTGAACATTGCATGAAAAGTTGGATTCTTGCTGAGATGGATCACAGTGTGAATGTCGCATAATAACACAAATTTCTCTTGCTTTAGGCCTAACTCTTGTAGAAATTTCTTCATCTACAAAAGTTCTTTAGAAGCTTTGGTTCTTGCAATATACTCAACCTGAATAGTGGGTAAAGCAACACACTTTTGTAACCATGATTGTTAAGGTATAACTCCCTCTGCAAAAGTCATCATTTAACTAGAACTAGATTTTCTATAATCAAGATCAACTGCCATATATGCATTTGTGTAGCCATCTAACACAAGTTGTCCACCTCCAAAACATATACATATTTTGGAAATGCCTATGAAGTATTTGAGAACTCACATCACTTCTTCCTAGTGATATTTGTAAGGGTTGGAGAGAAATTTGAAGGTGCAAACACGAGAAAGGGGGGTTGAATTGTGTTTGACTAACTTGAATACTTTTTCTATTTTTGCAGTTTTATAACAAAACCTGATGTATGAATCAAACAGAGTTAGCAGCGGATATAAAGTAAAAATAAAACACATAATTTTATAGTGGTTCACCGTTAACGAGGCTATGTCCAGTCCCTTCACTTTGAAGGATTTCACTAATTCAAAACGTTGAATTACAACAATACCATTGACCCTCCAAGTCATTCTTCTCAAACAGTCTAACAATTCTAGACTTTTGAGGAATACAACACCTTGACTTCTCAAGTCATGTCTTCTCCCACCAATCTGACAACCCCAGATTGTAGAAGGAATTACAACGCCTTGAATCTAATAGCTAAGTAATCTGCTACCCCTTCTGACAACCTCAGATTGTAGACTCTACTTCAAAAACTTATATGTAACACAAGGGAAAGAAAAACACGAGTGCCTGCTTCTGGAAAGCTGAAACTCACAATTAACGTCACTGAAAACTCGAGTGTTTGCTTCTGGAAGTGTATGACTCTTTTGTGATTTTCGATGCTGAGTCTTCAGTCTTGAGCCTCCTTTTATAGATTTGAATTAGGGTCTCTTCCAAGCTTAAATTCGAGCTGTATCTTGTTGGATTCTCTTGCAAAAATAACTTGGCCAATCGGGTTTCTCTTAAATAAAAAACATATATTTTTAGCTCCAGACATGCATTCGAAAATAACTCTGGCCGATCATGTTCTTAATTAATTATGGATCAAATCTTTCTTCCCGCCAATAGCTTCTGAACTCCCACAAGACTTCAATTTATTTTTGTATCAAATCGGTTTAATACTTTGATTAAATATAATCACGACTCCACTAATCATGATTCAATCTGGAACGCTTGATCTTCTGCTCTCGTCCACATCTGGACCATACTAAGTGACCTGCTGTGATCCTCTGATTTCGGCCAACACTAGACCACACTTTCTGATCTTCCGATCTCGACCACTCTGGACTTGCAATCTGATCTGCTGTGATCCTTTGATCTCGGCCAATGCTAGACCACACGTTGTGATCTTTTGATTTCGACCAACACTGGGCCATGGTATGATCTTCTGATCTCGGCCAACACTGGGCCATATACTTAAATCTTGACCATTGATATGAAACTTTTCCCTCTAATCTAGACCAATTCTGAACTGGGTCTGGATTGAACTGAAACTAAATCTGGACATATGATATTTCATAATGGACAATTATCTTCCTATCTGGACTTAGTTTCATACTCTGAATCATGTTATCTTTTGGTCTGGGCCAAATCTGGACCAAGTCACTTGTTCTAGACCATTTATCTGAAGCTCTAATTAAGTCTGGACTGTTTATCATTTCACTGCCAAGCTACCTTCTTGTCAGAATAACTTTTGGACCAAGTCTGACTTATGAATCCTTCTGGTCTGGAACAAGTCTCCCTATGGCAGGCTTCATTCTGGTCTGGTCCAGGTCTCCTTCTAGACTCTGCTTCCTTCTGATTTGGGCCAGGAAAGATATCCTCTGATGGTATTTTGACATCTTGGAGTACCCTCTAGTGCTTTCAAGATGCATCCTCTAGTACCTTCTGGATGTATTATCTGGTGACTTCTGGAGATGTATCCTCTGGTCTGATTTTACCTTCTGATTACTCATCCCCTGCCTCCGGTGACTTCAGCTTCTGCCTCTAATAACTTCATCTTCTAGTGGCATTTAATATAGTAATTCAAGGTACAAAATAAGATTACATGGAGTGCTTTTGTAAACATCAAAATCCTAAGTGCTTAGAACCAACTTGGTTCCAACAATCTCCCTTTTTTTGATGATGACAAAACCTTAACTTATTTTGCTAGCTTGTAACTCGAAGTACTTGAAATACTCCCCATCAAACCAATATCTTCCCCTAAGTCTAATACTGACTTTTTCTTCTCCTTTTCAACTTCTTCTTGTATCACTCTTTCTTTTCTTATCTTCTCTTCTCCTTTTCAACTCCTTCTCTATTCATATCTTTCTGATCTCTCTTCACATTGCCTCTCCTTTTCAACTCCTACTCTTTTCACTCTTTCTTTTTCTCTCTTTATTTTTTTCTCTCTCCCTGATTCTACTTATTTCTCCTTTTTCTCTCTCTCCCCCTTTTTGTCATCAGCCAAAAAGAGGTCCTACTATTTTTGTATTTTTGTTTTTCTCTTTACAAAGTACATTAAGTAAAATCGCTAGAAAATTAAAAACTCCTAAGATGACTACTTGAGCTAGTTAGATATGGAGATAACGTTGAGATGCTTCTTGATGAACTCGAACCTAACTTCAGGTAATGCTTTGGTGAAGATATCAGCCCATTGATGATCAATGTACACAAACTGGATGCTTAAAGTCCTTTTTTGAACATGGTCCCTAATGAAATGGTGTTTTATTTCAATGTGTTTGGCTCTAGAGTGTAACATAAGGTTCTTGGTTAGGTTTATGGCTAAAGTGTTATCACAGAACAAAGGGATATTGGTTTCAAAGATGTTGTAATCCTCAAGTTGATGTTTCATCCAAATTAACTGTGAGCTGCATCTTGCTGCTGACATATACTCAGCTTCAGCAGTTGACATGGCAATGGTGCTTTGTCTTCTGCTTGACCAAGAGATCAAATTATCACCTAAGAATGTACAGTTTCCACTTGTACTTTTCCTTTCCAACTTGTCTCCAGCATTGTCAGAATCACAAAAACCTCTTAGTTTGTAGGTGGGGGTTTTCTTGTATAACAAGGTAAGGTTGGTGGTTCATTTAAGGTATCTCAAGATTCTTTTGACAGCAGTTAAATAGGAATCCCTAGGGTCAGCTTGAAAACGGGCATAGACACAAACACTAAACAAAATGTCAGGTCTAGAAGCAATTAAATAAAGAAGGGATCCAATCATACCTCTGTATGTTTTCTAGTCTACCTTTTGACCGGTTTCATCTTTCTCAAGTGAGTAGGTTGGGTGCATGGGGGTAGCCATAGGCTTACAGTCACTCATCTTGAACTTTTTGAGAATTTCTTTAGTGTATTTAGATTGGTGAATGAGTATACCCGATTTACCTTGGTGAATCTGAATTCCCAGGAAGAACTTATGTTCTCCCATCATGCTCATTTGGAACTCTTTCTACATTAGGTCAGAAAACTCCTTGCACAAAGTGCCATTAGTGGATCCAAAGATGATATCATCAACATAAACTTGAATAATCAAAATATCATTTTAAATGGATTTCCTAAATAGAGTATTATCAATCTGGCCTCTATTAAATTCATTCATAAGCAGAAAGTTACTAAGTCTGTCATACCATGCCCTTGGTGCTTGTTTTAAACCATATAAAGTTTTTTTTAAGTTTAAAAACATGGTTTGGAAAATCATAATTTTCAAATCCAGGGGGCTATTTGACATAGACTTCCTCACTTATATAGCCATTTAAGAATGCACTTTTATCCATTTGATACAAAATTATATCATGATTAGCAGCAAATGATAAAAGAATTCTAATTGCTTATAACCTGGCCACTGGAGCAAAAGTCTCAGTGTAATCCATACCTTCTTGTTGACTATATCCTTGAGCTACAAGTCTGACGTTGTTCCTTACCACTTCACCTTTTTCATTTAGTTTATTCCTGAACACCCATTTGGTTCCAATAATGTTTTTGTTTGGTCTGAATACCAGATCCCAAACATTATTCCTTTGAAATTCATTCAGCTCTTCTTGCATTGCAAGTATCCATCCTGCCTCTGCCAAAGCTTCATCAACATTGGTTGGTCTGCATCAACTTCTGGTTCTGGAAGATCTGTAACAGCTTCTGATTCTACAACAGCTTCTGATTCTGGTAAATCTGTAACAACTTCAAATTCTGGTAGATATCCAGATTTCTCTTCTAACTTATCTTAGCTGTTTCTGACTTGATCAGAGTTATCTTTTGAAGATTTGTCATGTGTTGCTGACTTGCTTGTATCCTCTACCTTTCCAGGTACTTCTGTTTCTTCTGATTCTGCTTCTGCTCCCTTTGGTTCTGGTGAACCTGCACTATCTTTATCTTGCTTTTATTTGTCAAGATCAAGCAGTTTTTCATCAGATTTAATGATAATAAAACTCATATAATGAAAGTAAATACAGCTAGTTCGTCTATTATGTTTCTAGTAAAACAGCTTTTAGTTCTGGTAAGTCTGGATCAGCTTCTGGTTTTAGTGAACCTGCATATGTTTTTGGTTCTAGTAACCAGCATTGGTTTCCTCTAGTTCTGATAAACTAGCATTGGTTTCCTCCAGCATCAATTTCCTTTTGTTCTGGTCAACCATTAATTCTGCTTCTGGTGGTTTCTGCTTGAAACCACTGAACTGGTTTTACTGTTTCAGCTGAACTTGTTCAGATTATTTGGATCACCTAGTTCCTGCAAAAACTTATCTAGCTTTGATTTTTAAGATCAAGCTTCTTGTTATCACAGTAAACATAAATATCAAACAATAATAGTATTTACAGCAAGATGTAACCTCTATGTCAGCAGTTTCAATTTTACTTTGAAAATCCTCTTGCTTCTGATTTTCAGATTCCGAATCTGTATGTTAAATGATTTGGTAAAGGGTTTTGAATTCCCGTCCAGGTTTGTAGTCTTGATGAATTTTACTACAGTGTTTGAAGAATTCTCCTGATTCTGATTCTTCTCTTTCTACTTCGGCTGATATACCATGTTCCTCCGGTGATTCTGGAACTTATGGTGATTCTGGTAACTCTGCTTCTTCTGGTAATACTGAAGTTGATGTGTGTGATTCTGCTGTTTGTGGCTGAACCTCTGATTCTAATACTTATACTGGTTCTGGTTCTGGTTTGAGTTCTGGTACTGATTCTGATTTTGGTTCCAGTGTTGGTTCTGGTTCCAGTTCCTGTTCTGATTTTGGTTCCAACGTTGGTTCTGGTTCCAGTTCTTGTACCTATGATACTGGTTCTAGTTCTGATTCTTATTCGTGTGATATGTGTGATTTCTTTGATATTTCCTGTTCCTCCTATGATTCTGGTTCTGGTTCTGATAGGTATTATGTTGACCAGTTCTTCTTCTACCAGAGTCAATTGGCTTCTATTTGGTAGATGTTGGAACATAAACTTTCTTCTGCTTGTGCATTGCCAACATTCATTGTCCAGGCACCATTGTTGGTGTCTCCTTCTGGTTGCTCAGAATATCTGCAACATAGACAATATGATCTTTGGTTACCCAGAGCTGATTGGGTCCAGGTTTGTTAGTTTTAACAACTCTCTGATCTTGTTCAGATTTTACCATTGGACAAGATAATTCAGAGTGACCTTTCTTAGCACAAATAATGCATAAAACATTAGAATGAACTGTTTTAGTTTCAGCAATAGTTTCTGTAAAACCAAGACCTCTCTTTCCAATGTTACTGTTTCCATAAATCATAGATGCATATTTACTTCTTTCCATTCCATTAGAAATAAAGTTTTGAAAAAATTGCTCATGCATATCTGATTCACAAACAGTTTTGGAAGTGGAACAAATATTACTTTTGAGAGTTTGGTTTTCAGATTTGAGTCTTGCAACTTCAGTTTTAAAATTCTTGTTTTCAGATGCATACTCAGACTTTTGATTCTTTAAAACTTGGACTTCTTTGGTCAGATTTTTCTTATATTCCCTAAGAGTTTTCAGTTTTAAAGACATCTTATTGTTTGCATTTAAAAAGTCTTTAACAACATCAATTAATTCAGATTTAGTGAGATCAGAAAATACCTCATTGTCTTCATCTTCTGAATCTGTTCCAGAGCCTGAGCTGTATCTAAAGCTTGAGTTGGTATGAGCCATAAAAGCCAAAATTGCTTCCTCTGATGTGCTTCCAGACTTTCCTGAATGACTGCTTTGATCATTCTTCCTTCTGCCTGCTTTCCTTCCTGAAATCGTGCCTTTATGAAGTCCAGAAGCAGACCTGATGTGTGCCATCATTGCTATTTCAGCCTCTTCTTCATCAAATGATTCTTCTTCTAATTCTGATACATCTCAGACTGCCATCAGACCCTTCTTTTTGAATCTGGAACTCTTCTTGTGCTGTTTGCCTTTTCCCAGATTTTTGGACATTCTGACTTGATATGTCCAGGTTCATTGCATCCATAACAGACGATACTCTTCTTGTCAGATTCTTCCTTTCCTTTGTTGTTATGTTTCTTCTTGGAGCCTCTCCTCTTCCTGTTTTCCCAGATCTTAACCATCTGTTTGGTTAAGTAAGCCATATCATCACAGTCACTGTCGCTATCCTCTGATTTTGGTGCTGCCCTTGCAGCTTTCTTCTGTTTCGACTTCAGGGCCAGATTCTTCTTCTTCTTTGGTTCATCTGCTTCCCGTTCTATTTCATGAGACTTGAGTGAGCTGATCAGATCTTCAAGTCTTAAGTTATTCAGATCTCTGGCTTGCTGAACTGCAGTAACCATTGGTCTCCACTTGGTTGGTAAGCTTCTTAGAATCTTCTTGACATGATCTCGTGTTGTGTAGCTTTTCTTCAAGACCTTCAGTCCAAATATCAGAGTCTAGAATCTACAGAACATTCCATCAATGTCTTCATCATCTTCCATCTTGAACATCTCATACTGTTTGACCAGTATGTTAGCCCTTGCTTCTTGAACCTGCTGGCTTCCTTCATAGGTCAGAACCAGACTGTCGAATATGCTCTTTGCTGTTTCTTTATTTGTGCATCTGTCAAATTCCTTGAATGTGATGGCACTGATCATGATGGTTCTGGCTTTGTGATGCAGTTTGTATGCTTTGCTCTGGTCTGGTTTCATATCTTCCATGTCTAGTTCTTTAGTTGGATCTCCTGGAACAGTAGGTGCAGTGTATCCTTTGACTACCAGCTTCCATAATTCAGGATCTTAATATATGAAGAAACTTCTCATTCTATCCTTCTAATACTCAAACCTTTCTCCATCAAACAGTGGTGGTCTGTTGATGTTGCCTCCCAAATCATCTTTGGATTCTGCCATGTTGAACCCTTGGACCTTTCCTCAAACACTGTTAAGTGCTCAGCCTTGAGACCGATCTCTGATGCCAATTGAAGGTGCAAACACGAGAAGAAGGGGTTGAATTGTGTTTGACTAACTTGAGTACTTTTTCTGTTTTTGCAGTTTGATAACAAAACCTGATGTATAAATCAAATAGAGTTAGAAACGGATATAAAGTAAAAATAAAACACAGAATTTTATATTGGTTCACCGTTAACGAGGTTACCTCCAGTCCCTTCACTTTGAAGGATTTCACTAATTCAAAACCTTCAATTACAACAATACCACTGATCCTCCAAGTCAGTCTTCTCAAACAGTGTAACAATCCTAGACTTTTTGAGGAATACAGCACCTTGACTTCTCAAGTCAAGTCTTCTTCTACCAAAATGACAACCCCAGATTGTAAAAGGAATTACAACCCCTTGAATCTGATTGCTAAGTAATTTGCTACCCCTTCTGACTTCCTTTGGTTGTAGACTCTACTTCAACAACTTAGATCTAACACAAGGGAAAGAAAAACACGAGTGCTTGCTTTTGGAAAGCTGAAACTCACAATTAACCTCACTGAAAACTCGAGTGTTCGCTTCTGGAAGTGTATGACTCTTTTGTGATTTTCGATGTTGAGTCTTCAATCTTGAGCCTCCTTTTATAGATGTGAATTAGGGTCTCTTCCAAGCTTAAATTCGAGCAGTATCTTGCTGGATTCTCTTGCAAAAATAACTTGGCCAATCGGGTTTCTCTAAAATAAAAAACATATCTTTTTAGCTTCAGATATGGATTCGAAAATAACTCCGGCCAATCCTGTTCTTAATTAATTCTGGATCAAATATTTCTTCCCTCCAATAGTTTCTGAACTCCCATAAGACTTCAATTTATTTTTGTATCAAATCTGTTTAATACTTTGATTAAATATAATCATGACTCCACTGATCATGATTCAATCTGGACCGCTTGATCTTTTGTTCTCGTCCACATCTGGACCATACTAAGTGATCTGCTGTGATCCTTTGATTTTGGCCAACACTGGACCACACTTTCTGATCTTCTGATCTCGACCACTCTAGACTTGTAATCTGATCTGCTGTGATCCTCTAATCTCGGCCAATGCTGGATCACACGTTCTGATCTTCTGATTTCGGCCAACACTGGGCCATGGTCTGATCTTCTGATCTCGACCAACACTGGGCCATATACTTAAATCATGACCATTAATCTGAAACTTTTCCCTCCGATCTCGACCAATTATGAACTGGGTCTGGATTGATTTGAAATTAAATCTGGAC
This sequence comes from Cicer cuneatum, assembly GCA_037974295.1. Taxonomy (NCBI): domain Eukaryota; kingdom Viridiplantae; phylum Streptophyta; class Magnoliopsida; order Fabales; family Fabaceae; genus Cicer; species Cicer cuneatum. The sequence goes on from JBBPBO010001986.1 coordinate 39,550,723, forward strand.
ATATGATATTTCAGTTTGGACAATTACCTTCTGATCTGGATCAGATCTGGATTAAATCTGGTTATCATTTCTTCTGGTCTGGACTTAGTTTCATACCCTGAATCATGCTATCTTCTGGTTTGGGCCAAATCTGGACCAAGTTACTTGTTATGGACCACTTATCTGAAACTCTGGTTAAGTCTGGATCAAGTTTGGACTGTTTATCATTTCACTGCAAGGCTATCTTCTGGTCAGAATAACTTTTGGACCAAGTCTGACTTATGAATCCTTCTGGTCTGGAACAAGTCTCCCTCTGGCATGCTTCCTTCTGGTCTGGTCCAGGTCTCCTTTTGGACTCTACTTCCTTTTGATCTGGGCCAGGAAAGATATCCTCTTATGGTATTTTGACATCCTGGAGTATCCTCTGGTGCTTTCAGGATGCATCCTCTGGTACCTTCTGGTTGCATTATCTGGTGACTTCTGGAGATGTATCCTCTGGTCTGATTTTACCTTCTGATTACTCATCCCCTGCCTCTGGTGACTTCAGCTTCTGCCTCTGATAACTTCATCTTCTGGTGGCATTTAATATAGTAATTCAAGGTACAAAATAAGATTACATGGAGTGCTTTTGTAAACATCAAAATCCTAAGTGCTTAGAACCAACTTGGTTCCAACAAAATTGACTAACAACTCCAATCGTATAAGCAATATCTGGCCTTGTGCATACCATCACATACATCAAACTATTATCTGTGGATGCATAAAGAACCTTCTTCATCTCTTCTTAGTCTTTCTCACTTGTAGTTGTTCATAATTCAATTTGAAATGGCTAGCAAGTGGAGTACTAGTAGGTTTGAAATTGCTCATGTTAAAGCTCTCTAGCACCTTCTCAAAAAACTAGTAGGTTTGAAATTGCTCATGTCCACAATTAACCATTCTTCTTGACACAAGTGATTCTCATTCCTATAATTTTCTTCAGCATTATTGTTTCTCTTTTTCTCACAAAATAGTGTTGCTGCACACACTTTTAAATCTAGGTTCAAACTCTTCATCTTATTAACACATCATGGGCCAAGCCCAAACACTTTCTTAGTTCCTTTTTTTCCCTATTTTCATTAACCATAATTATAACAATAATAATAAAACTATTAGCTATTAGGTCCCACTTAAGAGTTTACCCACTCTACAACACCCACATCTTATATATTTTGCAATAGTTTGATGACAGGTTACCTAAGGAACTTCCTCACGGCCTACTTCCTCTTAGAAGCATTGAGCACCCCATTGATTTGATTTCAAGTGCTTCTATGCCTAAAAGGTCTCCTTATGCAGTAACTTAGAACAAACTAAAGAAATTAAAAGATATGTCCAAAAACTTTTGAAAAATGGTTGGGTTCAATAGAGTCATATTCCTTGTGCGATGTTGGTAATTAGTATTATCAAAGAAAGATGGCGTATGGCGCATGTGAATTAATTGTCATGCTATTAATGATATTACCAGCAAATATAGAAATTTGATACATAGATTAGATGATATGTTATGTGAATTGGATGGTGCATGTGTATTTTTTAAAATTGACTTAAAAAGTGGTTATCATAAAATTCGGATTATAGTGGGAGATGAATGAAAAACGAGTGCCTTTGCTAAAACTAAGTTTGGACTTTATGAGTGGTTAGTTATGCCATTTGGGCTAACCAATTCCCCTTGTACTTTCATGAAATTGATTAACCATCTTTTATGCCATTTCATTGAAAAATTTATGGTTGTTTACTTTGATGATATTCTTGTGTATAGCTTAAACATGCATGACCATATTGAGCATCCCAAAAGTGTTTTACAAATTTTATAAGAGAAGAAAAGTTGTGTGCTAACTAATGAAAATGCATATTTTTCCAAAGTGAGGTTACCTTTTTAGGATACGTAGTGAGTGCACAAGGTGTCAAACTAGATGAAGAAAAGATTAAGGCCATAATAGATTGGCCAACACCTAAATGCATGAGTGATGTTAGGAGTTTTCATGGTCTTACTACCTTATATATGTGTTTTGTCCCTAATTTTAGTACTTTGGCTGCTTCTTAGAATGAGATTTTTAAGAAAAATGTTGCATTTAGGTGGAAACAAGAACACGAACATGCATTTACGACTTTAAAGGAAAAATGGATGAATGCACCTATCTTGGCTTTGCCTACCTTTGCAAAAAGTTATAAAATTGAATGTGATGCATCTAATATTGGGATAAGGGTTGTTTTTCTACAAGAGGATCATCCAACTGCATATTTTAGTGAGAAATTGAGTGGAGCACACTTGAACGACTCCATTTATGATAAAGAACTATATGCATTAGTTTGAGTATTGCATACTTGGCCACATTATTTGTTTCTTATAAAATTTGTGATACATAGTGATCATGAATCATTAAAGTATATAAAAGAGCAAAGTAAGCTAAATAAGAGACATGCAAAGTGGATTGAATTCTTAGAAAAATTTCCATATGTCATCAAACACAAGAAAGGGAAAACTAATGTGGTAGCCGATGCACTTTGAAAGAGGTATTCACTAATCTCAAATCTTCAAGCTAGATGATAGGATTGCTAGTCAAGCGGAGGATTGATAATCGAGTAGAGGATTCCATAAGAGGATTGATAGTCAAGCAAAGGATTCCATAAGAGGATTGATAGTCAAGCAGAGGATTCTGTTAGCTCTGTTATTTTAGTTAGTTCGGTTGTTAGTTCTGTTGTTGTAGTCTGTTATGTGCTAGCTGTAAATCCTAACTGAATTAGTTAGGATGGCTAGTATAAATAACAAAAATTGAGTCTTCAATAGGTAGGCAGTTAGAGAGTTAGTTGGTTGGGACTGAGTTGCAGGGCAATTCAATTAGTTCTCTGTAATTGCAATCTCTATTCATTTTTCTCAGTTGCGATAATACAATCTTGAGTTTTCTTCAGCATTTCATTCAGTTCTAATATACCAGTTCTATCACTAGTATCATAGCACCGATCTGGTACCCTGTTTTTGCATCCTTCTACTGTGCATTGCATGAAGACAAGAAGCATGGTGAGAGATTTGAGCGATTGGGAGCAGGAGCACGAGGAATGGCGCACTCGATTGGAGTTGGCGGAGGTGCGCACCAAACATACGGAGGATCAATTGGCTAAACCCGCAGCTAAGATCGATGTCAACGGCGGCGTGACTGTCCGCAGGGAATAAGCAGAGACCAGCGGCTGCGGTGGTAGACCCTTGGGTAACTACGTTGAGAGCGATCGGTGGAGGAAGCTGGAGATTCCGATTTTCTCCGACAATGATGTGTATGGTTGGACGCACTGTTTGGAACGATATTTTGAGTTACGAAGCGTTCCGGAGGAGGAGAAGATGCATGCCAGTTTGGTGGCCATGGAGGGCAGAGCATTGGGCGGTATCATTGGTGGGCTAGGTGCAATCTGGAACAAACTTAGGACGGGTTCAAGCTGGCAGTGGTTCGCAGGTTTCAACTGTCAATGGTACAAAATCCTTTTGAGTTGTTGCTGGCACTTAAACAAACAAGGACAGTGGTAGAATTTGTGGAGGAGTTTGAGAAATATGTTGGAGCTTTAAAGGCATTGATCAAGAATTTGCACGAGGAATTTTCATGAATGGCTTGAAAGAGGAAAATCAAGTGGAGGTGAAACTTTATGAATTAAAGTCTCTGACCGATTTAATTCAAAAGTCTATTATGATTGAGGAGAAGAATCTGGTTTGGACTATGAAAGGAACCAAGACTTTCATTAAACCAACTACGATGTCTAAGGCTAGTTCTTACACTAAGACTGTGACGGTAGATACTAAGCCTTGGGTAGATAAGAAAGCCGAGGGTGGTACCTCTGCTACTAATCTGGTGGGTGTTCAGGCTGGAGAAGCGGAAAAAACCAGCGGTGGTGATTTCAAACGGTTGTCTGAGGCCGAGATGAGAGATAAAAGGGAGAAGGGACTATGTTTCAGATCTGATGAGCCCTACCATAGAGAACACAAATGCAAGAATAAGCAGTTTCGTATGATCATTTTGGAAGAAGATGAGGAGGCGGACAGTGATACTGAGTTGCATGAGGTAGAAACTTTCAATTCTCTGCAGTTGTCTCTTTGTTGAATAGTTGCTCTGACTTCCACAAAGTCTTGGAAGATACAAGGGGTAGTTCAGAACAATTCTATTTTGGTACTCATAGATTGTGGAGCTTCTCGTAGCTTTATTTCCCAGGAGGTAGTTCAGAAACTGAGCTTGATGGTGGAAGATACTCCTCCTTACATTGTGGAAGTGGGGGATGGTCATAGGGTGAAATGGAAGGGAAAGTGTCCCAAGTTGAGTTTGTATTTGCAAGGAATCGAGATTAAGCAAGATTTTTATTTGTTCACCCTACAAGGGGTGGATTTGGTGTTGGGTTTGGATTGGCTCTCCAGTTTGGGAGAGGTCAAAACCAACTTTGGCAAGTTGGAGCTTACCTTGTCTAGAGATGGAAAATTGATTACTTTGGTTGGAGAAAAACCATCAAGAAAAAGAGCAGACGAAGACAGATCGAGGGGAAAGGTGACAGAGGTGCCAACAATGTTGAAGGATGAAGGGAGATCGCGAACGAGGCAAGTTGTGCGCCGTTCACTGCTGAAACCTCCAGAACCGTCGGACCTTGGTTCAAGGGCAGCGACTTTCCCACAACTACAGAAGACACCGACAAAGAGATCTACGACGAGGATGGGATGTGGATTGACGGAGCAAGCACGTTTCAACTTCGCTTCAGATGGGAAAGTTCTAGAAGAAACAATAGTAGAATGAGAGTTTGGGGCGTTGTTAGAAAAGTTAGGCGAGTTTCTTGCCAAGGGAAATACCACAATCCCAGTAAGACCCTTAAATTTAAAATAAATTATGGATTAATATCAAGTGTAATTTTGGAATGTCTGTAAAATATTTAATATATGTATATTTTACATATATATATAAATATTTATTTTGAGGTTGGATTAAAATTATTAGACGAAGGATAAATTAATTTAATTAGGAATAATTAAATATCGAGTAGTTAATTAAGATTTCATCTGTCAGTAGAGTTGCAACGGGAATATTTGGTTACTTGAGGGATAAGTTAATTATAATATGTATATATATTATACATAAACATAATATGTGGCATGTGAGGTATGTGCCTATATATAGATTGTATATGTGTGAGAAGGCAAGGAAAGAAATTTAGTAACAGAGACAGAAAAACAATTTCCTTCTCCTAACAGCCGCGTATCCTTCTTCTTCCTCTTCCCATTTTGTTTTTGTGTTGGTGGTAACGAAAGAGCATGCTCAAAACCTAAATTACTTGGAAATCTAGGCCTCGAATCAAAGAGTGTCAAGAAGGAAAGTTATTCCTCTCATCCTCACGGTGCTAGAGAACCAACTTTGGTAGCGACGACGCGAGCGGGAGTTTCGCCGGCTTTTGTCGCGGTAACGTAAACGAGCAAGAAAACGGAAATAAGGTAAGGGGCACCTTCCAATTTTCTAGATTGCATTTAGGGATGTAAATGCATGTTGATGGATGATTATATGTGATGTTCTGTTTTGAAAGTGAAACTGCTTTGCATGTTGTTGTGAGTGATAAAAATGCATGTTGGTGAGATGATGCATGATTGTGAGTTGTTGTTGTTGTGCTATTCTAGTTACTGTTATTGATGTTACTGCCTTGCTGTTGTTGTGAACGAAATCATTGATGTGTGTTGAGAAATGTTATGAGTTTTGTGGTTCAAAAGAATGGTGATTGTGTTATGGTGTTGGTGGTGGTTTTCGAAGAAAAAGTTTGAAATTGTGTTGAAGTTTTCTGCAAAATCTCACTGTATTCGAAGGTGTATTCGAATACGGTACTCGTGTATTCGAATACATTCCTGTAAATTTCCAGTTTTATTCAAATTTTGAATGTCGTATTCGAATACGACACTCCGTATTCGAATACAAATACATGATTTTTGCTATTGTTTTAGCATATGTATTCGGCTACGATCTTGTCGTATTCGAATACAGGATTTGCTACTGACTTCGCATTTGTATTCGGCTACGACCCTGTCGTATTCGAATACAGAATTGCTGATTTTGCCACTGTGTTCGCATCTGTATTCGGCTACGAAAACCTTGTATTCGAATACAAAAATGCTGATTTTTCACTGTTTTCGCATATGTATTCGAATAGAAGGATACTGTATTCGAATACATATTGATTTTTTTCAAAAACTCTATTTTAAACATTGGTTTATGCACTTAATGAGTTGGAAAACATTTGGAAGGTATATGACACACTTGTGTGGAGTTTTTGAGATGTTTTGAGATGGTTTGAGATGGTTTAAGGTGGTGATGGAGTGTCTGGATTTCAGATTGGTTTTGCATACTGTTTTCAGTGAAGAGACAACATAGCATGTCCATGCATTGCATAGTCAGGTGGTGACCGCGATGGGCCATAGAGTTGATACGGTGACCGTGATGGGCCGCGAAGTTAAGTAGTAACCATGGGTTATAGAATAGTTCTGCGTGTATTAGACGATCTATTCTATCTGGGGACAGAGTAGTTCCGTGTGTATTAGACGGTCTATTCTATCCAGACTACGGAATGGTTCCGCGTGTATTAGACGATCGATTCTATCCGTTCGAGGATTTAGATTCTGTGTATTTGGCCTGTGAGAGGCTAATACACATAAATGTAGTAACCGTGATAGGTTGTAGAATAGTTCCGCGTGTATTAGACGGTCTATTCTATCGGGGTTGAGAGTAGTTCCGTGTGTATTAGACGGTCCATTCTATTTGTAAAATCGTGCTGGTATGTGAGAGACTGCACATGTGCTGGTCTGTGAGAGACTGCACCTTGAAAATGAGTTGATGAGTGGAAACCGAGGGTTGCAAGTATCTTATGAATTCTAAGTGTCAAATGGGTGTTAGTGATTGCTGATTTTGGTTGTACTTGCAATATGATTAATATGTAAAATGACTATTTTGGAAAGATGTTATGTATATATTTAATAAGTAAGCATACTTCATCATTATGGTTGTCATATCATTTAAACATGCCATGAAAGTATTTGGTCATTGAAATAATTGCTATGTAGTAATTGTTAATTTCGGTCGGTGACCTTTTACTATTATTGTGGAAAATTGGGCTTTGCCCTCATATGATACTCAAACCCGTACCTCCAACGGTTACCCTAATGACGGAGACGTCGTTAGTTTTCCTTGATCTTCATGTACGACGTATTTGTGGACAACGTAGAGGGGCGGACAGCTGGGTGAAGACGAGACTTGTAGAGGATGCGGTGGAAACCGTGCTACTGTAGCTTTAGTGCATGATCAGTTTAGACTTGTTGTATAGGGTCTTGAGCTCAGTGGATGTAATTATTTATTTTGGGATAATTGTATATTTTTTCGCACTCTGATAATATTTTAGTGGGTCCAGGATACAGTTTTCGATGTATTATTATTTTGGTATATTTTGAAGATCAAATTCCCAAAATTATCTTACGACGTTTATTTTAAGAAAATGACTTAATGAAAATTTTATTTTAATTATCTTGAATTAATTCGAGAATTCTTTTATTTATTTGATTTTGGTTGGAAAAAAAATACACTCGCGCTGTTTAAAACTCGGGGTGTTACAATCCCATTCAATGCATCAGTTGTGACCATACCATGGGACCTAGGAGAACTCCATTTCCCTATGACAGCTACATCTGGTGACTATTGTTGGAGTTTGCTCGTTTCCCATGGGTTGCTCACCTTTGTGTTTGATAAAGGCAAATTTTTGGTGCGGATGAAAGATTTGCAGTAAAAGATGTCTATTCCAGCCTTGAGGACAAGGCTGTTTTTAAGGGGGTTTTGATAAGATTGCTAGTCAAGCGGAGGATTGATAATCGAGCAGAGGATTCCATCAGAGAATTGATAGTCAAGCAGAGGATTGATAGTCGAGCAGAGGATTCTATCAGAGGATTAATAGTCAAGCAGAGGATTCTGTTAGCTCTGTTATTTTAGTTAGTTCGGTTGTTAGTTCTATTGTTGTAGTATGTTATGTGCTAGCTGTAAATCGTAACTGAATTAGTTAGGATGGCTAGTATAAATAACATAAACTAAGTCTTCAATAGGTAGGCAGTTAGAGAGTTAGTTGGTTGGGACTGAGTTGCAGGGAAATTCAGTTAGTTCTCTGTAATTGCAATCTTTATTCATTTTTCTCAGTTGCGATAATAAAATCTTGAGTTTTCTTCAGCGTTTCATTCAGTTCTAATATACCAGTTCTATCACTAGACTTCTTGGTTTTGATAATTTTAGAAAATTGATAATTTTGATAAATTTAGAAAATTGTATGCCTTTATTGCTCAACTCCATGAACATTTTTATTGGCAATAAGCTTGTAAGAAATTTAAATCTAAAAGCATGTCTCATGGTTTGTATATCCCTTCATATTACCTCTTCTCCTTGGGTTGATTTGTCAATGAATTCTGTGTTGGGGATACCCAAGAACATAACTGGTTGTGATATCATTTTTATTGTTTTGGATCATTTTTCTAAGATGGAGCATTTCGTTCCTAGTCATAAAGTTGATAATGCAAGTCATATTGCTAATTTGTTTTTCAAAGAAGTTGTGAAATTGCATGGTATTACCAAATCCATTTTTTCCGGATAGGAATACTAAATTCTTAAGTCAATTTTAGAAAACTTTGTGGGCTAAACTGTAACTCCCCAAATTTTGATCCAAGGCGTTAGCTAAGCAACGCCGATTCTTTTAAAAAGTGTTGATTTTTTTTTAAAGATATACTACGTGCCAAAATAGTTACGCTTGAAAAATAATCATTTCTTTACACATACAAAAATTATTTATTCAATAGTGAATTAGGGTAATTAATAAGAAAAACACATATACACTATATATGAAAATATTAGGGTGTTGCATAAAATAGGTATCAAGTTGTTTTTTTCCACTACTTGCCATCCATAAATAGATGAGTAAATTGAAGTGGTCAATAGAACTCTTGGCACCATGCTTAGTATGTTTTATCATGCAAATACAAATGCATGGAAATGGTGTTTTCCATTTATTGAATTTGTATATAATAGAGTTCCACCTATGATCACATAATTTTTTAATTTGAGGTTGCATAACATTTTAACCCACTAACTACACTTGATTTGCTACCTCTAAGTCTTAGTGATGATGTTTTTCATATGGATGCCAAATAAAGAGGCAAATATGTTAAAGACCTTTATGCTAAAGTGAAGACCAATATCGAGAAGAAAGTGGAACATTATACCAAGAGTGCCAACAAGACTAGAAAAATAGTGGTCTTTGAACCCAATGATTGGTCATGGGCTCAATTAAGGAAGTAGAGGTTTCTCTCCTTAAGGAAATCTAAGCTTCAACAAAGAGGTGATGTCCCCTTCAAGGTGTTGCAGCAGATACATGATAATGCATACAAGATAAACCTTCTCGATGAATATTAAGTTAGTTCTAGATTCAATGTTAGTGACTTTTCTCCTTGTGATATGTGAGGCGGATGATGAGGAACTAAATTCTTTTCGAAAGGGAGGAGATGATATAGACCAACCATACATAAAGGCTAATGAACTTCAAGAACTAACAGTATAAGACCCATTGACTAGAGGGAAGTCTAGAAGCTAAAGGCACAATTGGGGCAACAACTTGTTAACTTTCTTAGTCTTAAGACCTATGACAAGATTGAACCACATCATATTAATCTCTTGGTCACATAACTATCTTAAAACTTATTTTTAATTTTGGGATGTAATAACCATGTCGGTTAATTAAGAATAATGTTTGACTTGTTTGTGCCTAAACATTTTATAGCTTAGTCACAATATCACTAGTTGTTTGTAACTTAGGAACCATGTCATTTTGTGTTAGGTTGTATATGACTTTTCATTGTAAGACATGTGGTACCTTTGAGGAAACAAAACACTTTATAATGAGATTAGAGAATGTTTCTCTAGGGTTCTTGCTTAAACCAAATTTGAATATTATCAAGAGCCTCTTACTATTGTGTTGATTCTTCCTTGATCTTATCATTGTCTTGTTGAGTGTGGTGATTTTTATCATTTCCTTTCTTCCCCCCTTATCTTTTTTGTTTGCCCCACTTTAGTACTTTGTTTGAAAATATCACATGGTTAGATCCTTCAACTCATATAAAAGGACTCAAAGCCATATTTGTCACACTCCATATGTCTTTTCCTAGATGTGAGGGGTCGTGTTAAAAGTTCTATATTGGATGAGATATGGCCTGAAAGTATTTATAAGTGGGCACAATCTTCACCATACAATCTGGTTTTGTTTGTACTAGTTGTTAATAAGTAGTTACATAGTAAGTTTGTTAATTCCTCACAATCTTTATATATAGAACATCTCATGCATGTAAAGCTGTCAACATGGGTTGGGCCCAGCGAGCCAGGTCAATCGATTAATATTTTAGTCTAGGTTGGACTGTAAAAAAAGACAAGCTAAAAACCACTTAGTCTTTTTGGTCCAATCCTTATAAAAAAAGTTAAGCCATGTTGGTCCTTTGGGTTTCATATTGTTCCATGTTTAGAAAAAGAATAAATAAACTAGTTTTTTTTTTTAAGGGAATCAATTTTTTTTTCTTGTCTCCATTTTGTCAAACAAAGTTATGCACCGTAATTTCTCAACCCAGTCCATTTCACTTACAAACTAAGAAAAAAGAATCTAAAATCACTAAATTTTGATAAAGAAACATCTAAATACTAAAAAACTTAAAGGCCATTTATATATGTTGTGTGCACCGTTGTTCTGCTCTCAACTGTGGCGTTATGTGTTATAAATCTTGGTAGTTTGGGTGATCTATTTTTTTGTTTTATAAATTTGATGTATTAATATACATTTTTTTAAAAGAGAAAGTGTAAGACCTTTAATTTTTAAATTAAAATTATGGAATTAATATTAAGTGTATTTTGGTGATAATTGTAAAATATTTAATATATGTATGTTTTGAGTAAATATATATATAAATATTTATTTTTGAAGTTATATTAAGATTATTGGATGAAGAATAAATTAATTTAATTACGAGTAATTAAATTAACGGACAGTTAATTAAGGGATTATCGGCTAATTGCGACGAGACTGGTTAAGTGCTGAGGATCAGACAAGTGTCGGGTGAGGTGGCACCCACACAAGCCTATAAATAGGAGTGAGAAGGATGGGTAAAATCAGAACACCATTCCTCCTCCCTTACTGCCTATACTGCATGTAACAGTATCACCTTCTCCCTACCCTTCTCCCATTCTGAAATCTGTTTCATGTTAAAAAAAAAAAAAAAGAGGGAGTTCCTCAAAAGTGACATTACTTGGAAATCCAAGCACCAAACCAGAAAACCCCCAGTACAAAAGTTGTTACCCTCATCCTTCCGAAGCTAGAGAACCTATTTTCGTAGCAACAAACGCAAGCAGGAGTTTCGCCGATTTTTGACGCGTAAACGGGAACGAAAACAGAAACGTGAGAAGTAGCAGAAACGCAACAAGGGTAAGGGCACCTTCCACTTTCTAGTTGCATTAGGGCTGTAAATGCATAACTGTCATGACATTACTAATGTTTTCATCATTGTTTAAAGAAAAACTGTTTTTGCAATGACATTTTGAAAAAAATGAAGAAAATGCATTTTGTTGATGTGTAATGATTCTGTGATGGTTGTTGTTTGGTTGAATGCAGTAATGTTGTTTTGTTTGGTGTGTGGGAAAGCCGAAAAATGTCTTGCATGTTATTTTGAAGATGATCAAAATGCATATTTTTAAAACTGTTGGGCTGGTTGTTATAAAAATGTGAAAATGCACTCTGTTGGTGTTTTGGGTGTATGTGATGCTTGCTGTTTGGCTATTTGGCTGAATGTGTTAATGTTGTTATGATGGTGTGAGAAAGCTGAGATGCTTTGCATGTTGTTCTGTTTGTGTGAGAAAGCTGGAAATGCTTTGCATGTCTTTTGAGAAATGATCAGAATGTAAATGGTTAAAAATGTCTTTTGATGTGGTTGACATTCTGTTTGAGTGGTTTAAGCAAAACTGTGATGAATGATCTGGTGTTGCTGATGTTTTCAAAAGAAAAGGGATTTTAAATGATGAAAGTGTTTTTTTTGGAAAAGTGGAATTGAAGAAAAATGCCTGAGTTTTGTGGTTCAAAAGAATGTTGAATCTGTTTTGGTGTTTTGTTGGTTTTTCAAAGGAAACAGTTTGAAAATGTGTTGAGGTCTCAAGAAATTTTCATTGAATTCGAATGTGTATTCGAAGGTGTATTCGAAAACAACATGAATGTATTCGAATACAACCTGCCAAGCTTCTGTTTTACTCATGTTTTCAAACTTGTATTCGAATACGGGCCTCTATATTCGAATACAGAGGAAGGATTTTTGCTTCTGACTTAGCATCTGTATTCGACTACGACCATGTCGTATTCGAATACATAAGTGAAATTTTAACACTGTATTCGCATCTGTATTCGACTACGACAGCCTCGTATTCGAATACAGGATGCTAACTTTCACAATTTTTGCTTATGTATTCAAATACAAGGGAGCTGTATTCGAATACAGATTTGGGTTTCTCAAGAAACTAAAGTTTTAGCTTCTGTATTCGAATACAAGGAAGCTGTATTCGAATACAGATTCGTGTTTTTTAGAAAATCAAGTTTTAAAACACTGCCATGGGAACTTTAAAGTGTTGGGAAACATTGGAAAGGTTTGAAATGATTTAAAATGGAGTTTTTGAAATAGTTTTGAAGAGGAAATGATGAAGTTCTTGGAAACCTTAAATGATGTTGGGAAAATGCTGAATTTACACATGTTCTGTCTTCTGTATTCGATTACAAGTATGCTGTATTCGAATACAGAGTGTTGAAATTGAAGTTTTCAGCTTCTGTATTCGAATACAAGGGGTTTGTACTCGAATATAGATTTGTGTTTTTCCAGAAAATCAAAGTTTTAAACATTGTTTATAGACTTTAAATGTTGCGGAGTATTTGGGAAGGTTTTGTGACAAATTAAAATAGAGTTTTGTGATGATTTGAAGTGGTAATGATGAAGCTTTTGAGACTCCTACTGATGTTGTGAAAATACTGATTTTTACACTGTGACAACCTCTGTATTCGAATACAAGAAGGCTGTATTTGAATACATAATGTTGATTCTGTACTGATTTGGCTTCTGTACTGATTTGGCTTCTGTATTCGAATACAAGGAAGCTGTATTCGAATATAGATTCGAGTTTTCCAGAAATTCCAGTTTTAAACACTGTTTGGTGAATTTTAAGAGTTGGGGAAAACAGAGGGAGGATTCTTGATGAATAAGAATGGAGTTTTAAGATGATGTGAAGTGGAAATGATGAGATGTTGAATGTTTGATTTATGATGTGATGAATGTTTGATTTATGATGTGATGAATGTTTGATTTATGATGTGTTGATGATTAAATTGGTTGTGTTGAGATGTTTGGAAAAATGATGGAAAGGCATGAATTTTACTGATGTTGCATACTGTTTTCAGTGAGGAGAAAACATTGCATGTTCATGCATTGCATAGTCAGGTGGTGACCGCGATGGGCCACAGAGTTGATGCGGTGACCGTGATGGGCCGCGAAGTTAAGTAGTAACCATGGGTTATAGAATAGTTCCGCGTGTATTAGACGGTCTGTTCTATCCGGGGTCAGAGTAGTTCCGCGTGTATTAGACGGTCTATTCTACTCGGGCTACGAAGTGGTTCCGCGTATATTAGACGGTCCATTCTATCCGTGCGAGGATTTAACTTCTGTGTATTTGGCCTGTGAGACGCTAATACACGTAATTGTAGTGACCATGATAGTTATAGAATAGTTCCACGTGTATTAGGTGGTCTATTCTATACGGGTTCAGAGTAGTTCCGCGTGTATTAGACGGTCTATTCTATCTGGGCTACGAAATGGTTCCGCGTGTATTAGACGGTCCATTCCATGTGTGAAATTGTGCTGATCTGTTGAGCGATTGCACCCTGGTCTTGAGGGCCGTTAAAGTCAAACATATTAAAAATGTGCTGGTCTGTTGAGCGACTGGACCTTGGTAATTCCAAGAAGTTGAATACATGAGCATATACATATTGCATCGGGGTGATTGACCGGTGGGTCACGATTTTGTTATATGATGGTGATTGGAAAGTGATGTGTGTAAGTGCGTTATAAAATCTGAATTTCTGTGATTGCTGAAGTGTTAGTTGTACTTACAACATGTTTTCCATATTAATTGGTTGCTGTTTTGAAAAGGCATACATGTTATGAAATTTCCAGAATAAGCATTTTTATTTATCATCATTATTATATGATATGCCATGGATGTAATTATTCTGTGATAAATGCTGTGTTATGTGTTAATTTCGGTCGGTGACCCTTTACTATTATTGTGAAAATTGGGCTTTGCCCTCAGATGAATCTCAAACCTGTACCACCAACGGTTACACGAACGACGGAAACGTCGTTAGTTTTCCTTGATATTCGTATACGGAGTCTTTGTGGACAACGCAGAGGGACGGACAGCTGGCTGAAGACGAGACTTGTAGAGAATACGGTGGAAACCGGGCTACTGTAGCCTTAGTGCATGATCAGTTAGAGTTGATGTATTGGATTTTGAACTGGAAAATGTAATTGGTTATTTTGGGAATTATTGTATAACTTTTCCGCTAATATTTTTCCGCACTCTGATAATATTTTGGTGGGTCCAGGACACAACCTTTGGATGTATCTTTATTATGAATATATTCTGAAAATTCAATTCCCAAAAATATTTTACTTGATTAATGGTGATGTATTTAATTACATTTGATCGTTTTGGATTACGACGTACTATTTTATGGAATGAATTAGTACAAACTTTATTTTAATTCTTTTGAATTAAATCTGTAAAATTCTTTTACTTATTTATTTAAAAAAAAAATACACTCGCGCTGTGAGTTAAACTCAGGGTGTTACAAAAAGAAGGTCGAGTTGACTCATTAACTCTCACAACCCTCAGTGGTCGGGTCAAACATAAATATTTGCAGCATATTACAAAATAGGTCAAATCGTTTTGGCTCATGTATTTACTCTGGCCCACGTGGTCCAAATCGGTCGGACTAGGCCAACTCGTTTGACATTTCTAAACTTTGAATCTATTTGGTGCACATGATATGATAGAAAAATATATGATATAAAGTTGCACACATGATAAAATAATGAATAACATTATTTTATTTTGTCATGTATTTCGTACACACCTCATTATTTTATGATAAAGTATATATCATATTTTATTTCAAAATTGGCATTGTGAAACAATTACATACTTTTTTTCAAATTAACTTACCATACTTTTAAATATTATAAATTAAGAAAAAATACTAAAAATCCATTAACACTACTAATTAAACAAATTTCATTTTTTAAAAATAATGAGTAATCAAATAATTCTATTTTAATTGTTAGATAAGCTAACAAAATATTTGATATATATTATATGTAAATGAAAAACTATCCATCTCAAAAATTATATTTATTTTAAAAATTTAAATTAATATCCATAATTTTTATAATTTTGAAAAATTATTTATTAGATTATATATATATATATATATATATATATATATATGACAAAAC
>JBBPBO010001986.1:39566419-39701519 GCA_037974295.1 Cicer cuneatum
CAAAACTACCATTCTAATAATAAAACATATTTTTTAGAATTAATTATTAATTTTTTAATTTCATGCCATGTTCTATTTTTTTTATATTTTATTTTTGTGTATTTTTAAATTATATTTTAAAAGGATAATTACCTAAATTATTATTTTTAGAGTTAATAGTGTTTTGGTCCCTATAAAATGAGTTTAATCCAGTTTCAGTCCTTCTAAATTTTAATTTTTAATTTTATAATTTAGTCCTATAATTTTAAATTTCTTCACTTTTAGCCATTGGCAGAGTTTACTCATCTAAAAATAATTATGTGACAAACAAATAACTTTCTTATTATATTTAATGATGTATCAATTTTCTATTATTTGACTCTATATTAATTTTTGATGCAATAAAAAATTCATTTAATTAAAAAATTATCAAAAATATATTTAAACTTTCTTTTTTCCTACATAGAGAATATCGAATATGTTTTTGGACGTTTCCATTTAATCTTTTGTAAAGTAAAATAAATCATTTATCTTCAACAATTTAGATTGACATTATACAAAGTAAAGATTATTTATAAAAACAATTAGTAACAGCAATGTTTCGAGTCACAAATATATATAACTTTCATTTATAAATAAAAATAAAATATATAAATTTAACTCAAAATCCATAAATTCAACCTCAAACTCATAAATTTATCATTTTCTTTTATCTAAAAATTTAAAAAAATTCATCAAAATCGTAATACTCAAACTCAAATTCAAAAACCTTTTCAAACTCATATCTAACACAACTATGCCCTCATCTCTCTCTCCCCACAACTAAAATACCAACCCCAAAAATTAAGTTCTCCAAGGAAGAAAAATCTCCATCTTTCCCCACCCTACACTTACACAACCAACAACACCAACAGTAAAAATCTAATTTTTCATGAACCCTATGTTTCTATTTCAATTTAACTTAGTAAAAATCACCTTCTAATGAAATAAATGGTAATTTTAAGATGAGTAGACACTTTGCCACGTCATCATTTTAAGATGAGTAGACACTATCAAGGAATAAAATTAGAGGAATCTAAATTTTCAAAAACTAAATGAAAAAATAAAATTTTACAGAAAATAAAACTAGATTAGATATATATTACAAAGACCAAAAATACTATTAACCCTTATTTTTTATTATATATTTTGATTTTTAACTCAATTTATATTCAACATAAGAAATTTAACCAGAGAGACAAGATAAAATAGTTTTCAAGAATAACTTATAATATAAGATTGATTTATCAAATATTGAATTGACCTAAAATATGATAAATATATCTTATCTTGCTCATGTCAACCAAATGGGCTCTAAAGAGTTTTTCTGTTTGCCAAAATTTGAAGATTTATTTTTCTATAAATCTTCATCTTGTGATTTGTGTAACATTTAGTAAAAAAATCACTAATTTGTATATACAAAAACGTATTTTATTCAAAGAAAAAAAAGAGAAAACATAAAACATACACGACATGATGAGAGAGGAACAAATAATGTGATTCTATATGTTGCATAATATTTGTATCAAAACAAAAAATTTGAAGGAAAATTACCACTTGCAATTACATGAAGAGAATTCCCATGTGAATCTTTAATCTTCAAATTCATCTTGGAAAAACTCAATTGGTTGTTGAACTCTTGCACTGCAATTTTCATTGCTATCTTTTGTTGTTTTCCCATTAACGAAGCCAAATCAAGCACACACTACCTATGGTCATAATAGACTTTGGAGAACTAGTGAGTGTAGGACATGGAAGCAAAGAATGAGTTGCAATGAAGAATTCCTTCCCATTCCAAAAATGTTCAGCAACCTCAAAGCATCATAGAGCAAAATACTGAATCACCAAATTGGTGTAAAACTGAATTGATTAATTTATGTAGAAATGAGTACACATCAGTTTTTTATATGTCGAGCTTCTAACTACCTTTTATGTATGTGGATAACAAGTTTCTGTAAATAACTAAAATAGAAAGAGAGAATAGTATTATGAGACATGCATATTCATCATCATGTACCATCCATATCCACTACATCATCATTACTCATATGTGTTGATACCCTGCCGCAAGCTCGAGGGTGGTAGATATCTACCATGCCAAGCTTGAGCACCAAATCATGGAAAGCTCGTGAGTGAGACGCCTTAGTGAAGATGTCTACAATTTGGTTCTAGGAGGCAATGGGTAATATATTAAGCAAACCAGCCTGAACTTTCTCACTAACCAAGTAACAATTGATATCCAAATGTTTAGTACGCTCATGAAACACAAGATTGGCAACAATATTAAGCGCACTCTGATTGTCACAACAAAGTGCAGGGAGCTTAGATGGGTTATACAGCATGTCATGCAACAAAAATGAATCCATTGAAGCTCTTGAGTAGCACAAGCTACATCCATATACTCAGCCTCTACAGAGGTGCAATAGACTATTTGTTGTTTCTTGGACTTCCAAGATATAAGGGAGAGACCTATAAAGAAGCAATAACCGATAACAGAGCAATGATAATCAACGTAACCACCCCAATCTACATCACTAAAGCCCATAATTTGAAGATCAAAGGAGTGTGAGCAAAAAAGATGCCACAAACTAGTGATTGTTTGAGTTATCTGAGAACCCTCACTGTAGCTTTATAATATGTTTCAGTAGGATAAGCCATAAATTGGCTTAACTACTGAGTTGAAAAGTCTATATTCAAACACACACTACGTCAAAAATAGCCTTTTAAAGCGCTTTTTTTAAACCCTTTATAGCGCTTTTAAGCGCTATAGTATCTAGTGTTGTTAAAAGATACAACAGCGCTATTGAAAATAAAAAAGCGCTATAATAGGTAAATATATAGCGCGCTTCTCTTAGACTAGTTTTACAACGTTTTTTCAAAAAAACGCTGTAATAGGTACATATATATAGTGCGCATGTATTATCAACTAGTTTTACAGCGCTTTTTTCAAAAAAGCGATGTAATAGGTACATATACATATGGCGTTTGTATTATGAACTAGTTTTACAACGCTTTTTTCAAAAAAAGCGCTGTAATAGGTATATATATATAGCGCGCTTGTATTATCAACTAGTTTTACAGCGCTTTTTCAAAAAAGCACTGTAAAAGGTACTTATATATAGCGCGCTTGTATTATCAACTAGTGTTATTGCGCTTTTTTCAAAAAAGCGTTGCAATAGGTACATATATATAGCGCGCTTGTATTATCAACTAGTTTTACAATGCTTTTTTCAAAAAAGCGCTGTAATAGCTACATATATATAGCGCACTTGTATTATCAACTAGTTTTACAGCGCTTTTTCAAAAAAGCGTTTTTTCAAAAAAACGCTGTAAAAGGTTTAAAAAAGCGCTGTAAAATGATGAAAACATGTTTTTTAATGCCAGTTTTTTAAAAAACGCTGTCTTTAAAATGAGATTTCAATTTTTTTTTTCAAATTCATATTTTTATCGACATCAAATATCAATTACATATCAAATTCAGATTCATATCAAATTCAAATTCACTTCAAATTCAGATTCTTATCAAATTCATATTCACAGCAACAAATATCAACAATATTAATTACAAATTCACAATATCAATTACATATATATTCACAGCAACAAATTACAAGTTCATGACAGTAGCAACAAATATAACAATATTGACAGTAGCAACGTATTCACAATATCAATTACATACTCACAGCAACAAATATCATGTCAGTTCAGTAGCAATTTCTTTCATTACCCTACTGTAACAAAAAATAAAACAAACTAATTAGAATAATGATCAATTCACACCAAAATATATAATAATAGTTTACAATTTCCAGCAATGTGAAACTAACCTATTAACAAATTATATAACTTTCAGTTGGAGTATATACTGACACCAGTCTTCTTTTATTTCAATTAGATCACTTTTAGAATATGTTGAATCGAAGTTGTCGAAGTACTATATGATATAATATTTGAACATAAATAAGTTAGAATCAAATATATATATATATATATATATAGTTTATATATGAAAATCAAAATATAATGAAGAACTAACTCAGAAAGACATGGCTAGAGGCAATTGATTGAATATAGTAAAACGAAAATATAAAGAAATAGTTTAAACATCTTTTACTTGTAGTCGTGCAGTTGCTAACAACTTCAATAATGTTCAACAAGCTTCATTAATTTAATATGATGCTTCATAATTAATTACAACTATCAAATCAAAACAATCAAAAACACCAAAACAAATCACAGTCATACAGTAACACATTCACTAATTTGTGGGATGCCAAACATAAAACCAAATGCTTTTGGAGCACCATACAATCAACAAAAGCAACAAAGGATTTAAATATGAATACATGGATTTTCTACTGCAAGTGACCTCAACAAAAGATTTTAATAACAGTTCACAACTGCAATTTGTGACAACGACATTAACAAATTTTATACATATGTTACAACCGCAATTACGGCACATTATTTGACTGCAATATTCCATAATATCAATGATCACAACACAATAGTTAATTAAAAACGGCAATCTCAACCTATAAAGAAGACATTTGTTATGATAAAATAAATACCAAAAAAACAAAAGTTTGGGTGTAACGAGCCATTAAATCGCAACTACATTAAGTGCAATTAAATGACCAACAAGCATACCAACAAATCAATGGGAAGAGACTCGAGCCTTGATTCTGATTGACACTCTTCAATTCTCGGAGTTTTCAGCGTCCCCAGCAAACCACTCTGTTTAACCAAATTAACAGGCGAAAGCATAAAAGGACTTTTATCAAACACTTTACCGTCATTAACCTCACTCTTCTCCTCGGACTTTTATCAAACACTTTACCGTTATTAACCTCACCCGATCCCCAACCTAAACACTTATTACACCGAAGCTGAGCAAGAGTTCCATGTTTCAAATACTTGTTCCCTGACGTCTTCAATTTTTTTCTCCCTTTTCCAACCTTCCAATTTCTCTTATTCGGCATCACTTTCTCCATCGCTATATCACCGTAAAATTCCAATTTGAATAAACAGATTCAATTCAACCTGAAAAAAATACAGAATCACCGAAATTGAATTCACTATAAACTATCATAATAAAAGAAAAACAAAAATAAAACAGAAAATTAATTATTAAATAGAAATTTCAATAAAATGAAGATAAAAGAAGAGAACTCACATTAGAGACAACAACAATTTTATCAGGTAACGATTTATCAATTTTAGAGACAACAACAAATTAATAAATACAATACCTGAGACAACAATCACTCAGTAGAGGAGAGGAAGGTTGGTAATAGGGTTCGAAGGGAGAGAACGTATTAAGTATGTTTTTATTTATTAATTTATCAAATATATATAACTTGAACTGAACTTGTAATTTTACAGCGCTTTTGTCCATAAGCGCTGTAAAAGGCTTTTAAAAATTTAATTTCAAAACATTTACAGAGTTTACAGCGCTTTTATACAAAGCGCTATAAATATAGTGTGAGAGTGCTATATTTTACAGCGCTTTTATAAAAAGCGCTCTAAAAAGCGCTGTAAACATTATATGAGAGCGCTATATTTTACAGTGCTTTTATGTGAAGCGCTCTAAAAGCGCTGTAAACATTATGTGAAATCGCTATGACCCTACAACGGCGCTTTTCTGTAAATCCTAAACCCTTCATGACCCTACAACAGCGCTTTTTCTAAAGCGCTTGTCATTAAAGCGCTGTTGTATCCTCCATTAATTTTAAAATATTATACAGCAGCGCTTTTAGTTATGGAGTGCTTTAAAGTATGCGATGTAAAAGGTCATTTTTGGCGTAGTGACGTGGTAGTTAAATACAACAAATGACCAAGTAGACATCTGTAGGAAGCAGTGTCAAAGAAAGCTGGTCCAGAATCTTGATGCAACCTAACTGCAGGATCAATGGGAGTAGAGGCTAGTTTACACCCTGCCAAACCAGAATATGCAAGCAGTTCCAAGCAATACTTGCGTTGACACAAAGAAATTCATGTGGAAGAATAAGCTACTTCCAAACCAAAGAAAAGTTTGAGCTGGCCCAGATCCTTGATACGAAAGATGTTGTCAAGAGTTATTTTCAAAGCTACAAAGGCTGAAAAGGGCATACCTGCAAGAATAATATTGTCCACGTAGACAAGAAATTTTTTAAATGATCCTTCATTGGTTTTGACAAATAATGTATGATCAGCTTGACCTTGAAAATAGTAAAAATTTAAGGAACTAATATTTGGACAAGTTAATGGAACACCAAAACTTTGCTCTATAAATCTTTTTTTAAGTTTGATGTACACACTCTAAAACGCCCCTCTGGTGATTCTATTGTTGCAAGCAATGCTATGATTAGTTTGACTATGATAACTGTGTCAAACATATGATTGTTTGTCTCTAATATGTATGACAAACATATGATCGTCTGTCTGTGATAACTATTACAAGCATTTGATCATTGGCTCTGATGGAAAGTCAACGTTCTAAAGAAGTCCAATTTGTCTATCCTCTTCTCAACATCTTGAATATATTATTTTTCATAAGATTTGTGTGACATACTTTGATCATGATAACCTCTTCTCTTTCTGTCTCCATATCATGATACCCATAATCAATTATAAGGATAAATCTGGGTAAGCTTTAATGGTGAATCAATTTCTAAAGATTTGATACAAAACTTTGTGATACATGTTGATTTCATGCAATCAAGACAGTGGCCAAAAGCCCTAACGACCCTCTATAAAAGGATGTGCAACTCTCAATGAAGTATAACAAACAAACAGTACGATATGCACAATACCAATGTCTCTACACTCTTATTCTTAACCCTATTGTTTCATCTAAGTGCTTAGAGATATTCCATTTTTTCAGAGCATAGCTTGGTAAACACTTATTGTGAGAGTTATTCAGAAAATTCCAAAAACAAATTATGTTTGTAACCTAGCCCAGTAGTGAACACAATTAGGTTGACTATTAGGTGTCCAGTGGACGTGTGATTTAGTTGGTGAATTAGTGGATTAAATCCTTCAAGTTGAAGTTACTGAACGTAGCTACCGTGTTGGTGGTGAACCTTGATAAATTGACTTGGTGGTTATGTGCTTAGTGCTTTATCTACTCTGGTTTATCCGTATATTTTAATTTTGTTCAAACCTTTTTAAAACTAAAATACAATTCAACCCCCCATTTCTTGGTTTTCTCGTTCTACAATTGGTATCAGAGTTTGGTCTCAAAGCTTAGCACTTAACCGGGTTTGAGTAAAGATCTGTGTTATGAAGACTAACTCTGGCGATGAAGTTACAGGTGGAAACATTAACATGCCTCCTCTATTTGATGGAGAAAGATATGAATACTAGAAGGACAGACTTATAAGCTTTTACATCTCACATCATCCTAAACTTAAGGACATAGTCGAAGATGGCTATGAGGCTCCAATACAAGATGCATCATAAAGTAAGAACTTTTATGATGAATGCTATCACTTTTAAAGAGTTTGAAAAATGCAACAACAAAGCAACAACAAAGAGTATCTTTGATGCTCTAGTTCTCAACTATGAAGGAACTAAGAAGGTACAAGAAGCTAAGGCAAATTTACTTGTCACAAAGTATGAACTTTTTCAGATGGAAGAAAATGAAGATGTTGAGAAAATGTTTTCTACATTCCAAACTCTATTTTTTGGCTTGAAACTTTCATAAAATAGTTACACTACCCTTGATCATGTCAAGAAGATCCTCAGAAGTTTTCCAAGAAAATGGAGATCAAAGATAACAACAATTCAAGAGACTAAGGACCTAAACAAACTGTCTCTCAAAGAACTAATTAGTTCACTCAAATCACAAGAGATTGAACTAGTTCAAGATGAGCCAAGGAAGAAGTAAAAGTCATTGGCTCTTAAATCCAATGGAAAGAGTGCAAGCTCCAAGGATTTGCAAGCAATGGAAGACTTAGAGGAAAGCGAATCAAATGACCAGAGTGAAGAACCAGATGATTAAGAGCTATCCTTTATCTCAAAGAAAATCTAGGGTATGTGGAACAACAGGAATAAATCTTTTTTCCAAAATAGATTTCAAATGATCCAAAAATAACATAGAAATATGTGAAAAATCGTAAAAGAAAAGAAACATCTACTATGAATGCAAAGAACTAGGACATTTCAAATCAGAGTGCCCTAAACTTGAGAAAGGAAATTCCCAAAGAAAAGACTTCAATGTAAAGAAGAAAGGTCTGATGGCTACTTGGAATGACTGTGATGAAAATGAAGAGCATGCGAATATGGCTTTGATGGCAGATACTCACTTTGACCCTGGTTATGAAAAATGAGTTTGTTGATGAAGAAATTGAGGTACTGTGTGACCTATCTCAAAATCAACTTATAGTTATGTTAAGTGAGTTTCTAAACAAGAATCACAATGTTTCTTCAAAATTGAAAAATCTTAGAAAAGCTCATGTCATCTTAACAAATAAATACAACTCTCTTGAAAAAAGATATTGACAACTTAAAAAGAGAAAATCTAACTCTGAATGAAAATGTTTTAAAAACCTCATAGGATAGTGTCTATAATTCTGTTAAGTATGAAAAAGCCTTTCAAGAATTTCTTACAAACATCATAGACAAAAGGGAACAAGCCTGTATGATCTATGTTGTTATAAGAAACAAGAAACGAGGTATTGGTTTTGAAGAACCAAAGGAATATTGCCTAAAGACATGTCACAATAAAAGAACTTGTCGTATGCAAAAAACATAGAAAGACAAGACACCTTGCAAAAATAACAAACCAGGACCTAACCAAATTTGGGTACTTAAGAATAAAATAATATATCTTACATATATCCTTAGCAACAAAGTTGAAACCTATCATGGTGCCTAGACATTGGATGCTCACGACACATGACTGAAGAAAAGTCTATGTTCCAAATCTTGTTCCTCAAGAAAGCAGGATTCGTAGGATTTGGAGGAAATCATAAGGGTAGGATCATAGGGAAAGGCACAGTACGTAATGGTCCCTTTCCTCTATTAAAAATGTTTTACATGTAAAATGACTAATGCATAACCTACTAAGCATATGTCAATTAAGCAACATCGATTATGATGTTGTCTTCAATCAAAAGTCATGTAAAGCAATAAGTCAAACAAATGGATCTATACTATTTAATAGTCAAAGGAACAACAATGTTTACCAAATAAACTTATCGGATTTGGAAAAACAAGATTAAAGTGTCTCATTTTTGTAAATGAAGAATAACTAATTTGGCACAAAAGATTGGGACATGCAAACTTGAGATTAATCTCAAATTTGAACAGACTTAATCTAGTCAAAGGCTTGCCAAATCTGAAATACATATAAGATGTTCTTGGTGAGGCATGTCCGAAAGGGAAAACAAATCACATTTTTCTTCAAAAAATGTTGTTTCCACTTCTAGACCACTTAAGCTTTTACATCTTGATTTATTTCGTCGTGTAAGAATAAACTATGATGGTGATAAAAAGTATGGACTTGTTATTGTTTACAACTATTCTAGATAGACATGAGTAAAGTTCCTTAAACACACAGATGAGTCACATAAAGTTTTCACTACCTTTTATAAACAAGTGCAAAATGAAAAAGGTCTTTGTATTGAAACAATTTGTAGTGATCATAGGGTGAATATGAAAATAAGCCTTATGAAAACTTATGTGAAGTGAATGGAATTTTACAAAAAATTTCTTCTCCTATAACACCTCAGCGAAACTGTGTTGTAGAAAGAAAAAATAGATCTCTTCAGGAAATGGCACGTACCATGATTCATGAAATAAATGTTGCCAAACACTTTTTTCCAGAAGCAATGAACACTGAATGTAATATTCAGAATATAATCTATATTAGACCTATTCTTAATAAGACTCCATATGAACTATAGAAAAGAACAAAACCTAAAATTTCATACTTTCATCTTCGACTACTAAAGAGAATTTTAAAAAATGATTCACGATCTCAAAAATGAGCACCTTTTTGGAATACTTTGAAAGGTCTAAAGCCTATAGAGTATACAACAAAGAAACACTAATTGTTGAGGAATCAAAATTTTGTTGAGACAAAATCTCTCTCAAATAGTTTTAATATAACAAAATTGTTTAAAAAGATTATGATTGTGGTTAATGACTAATTTGTGCTTTTGAGTGAATTTATATTACAAAATAGGTTACTCTTCATTAAGATGCAAAAGAGAAAAATTTGAGTCAATCCAACAAGTTTTCAAAACTAAAGGATAGACTATAGGATGAACCCTCAAGAGGATGAACCAATAAATATGCAAAACTTCAAAATCACTATAACAATGATTTCTTATCAAAAAAGAAGTTAAATCAATGTTAGAGTTTGAAAGAAAAATAAAGTCAACTGAAGAGGACAAAGGCAGAGGATGAACAAAGAAGGATGAACTATAAGAGGATGAACCTCCAGCTCTCTTCATCCTCATATGATAAAAATAGTTTTATCTTATCAAAGTACATAAAGGCTGTACTAAACAAGACCAAAATAGAATCTGACATGTACATAGAATCTGACGAGTATGATTATTTATTCATCAAGTAATTCACATAAATATTCATCAAAACAGCAAAAAGAATTCAATTTTGGCAAACACAATTCAACCCCCCTTCTCGTGTTTGCACCTTCAATTGGAGTCAGAGCTCGGTCTTAAGGCTGAGCACTTTACACTGTTTGAGAAAAGATCCAAGGGTTCAACTTGTCTTGATTTAGTGAAGTAGCTGTTGGAGGAAACATCAATAGACCACCTCTGTTTGATGGGGAACGTTTCGAGTATTGGAAAGATAAGCTGAGGAGTTTCTTAATTTCACAAGATCTTGAACTTTGAGACTTGGTAGAAGATGGTTATACTGCTCCAGAGGATGTTGATGGAGTTGAAATTCCCTGAAAGGATATGGATGCTGACCAGAAGAAGATGTACAAGATGCATCATAAACCAGAACGTTCATGATAAATGCAATCACCTTCAAGGAATACGACAAGTGCACCAACAAAGAGACAACAAAGAGCATCTATGATAGTCTGACTTTAACTTATGAAGGAAGCAAGCAAGTTCAAGAAGCAAAGGCCAACATTCTAGTAAAAAATTACGAGTTGTTCAAGATGGAAAAAGATGAAGACATTGAAGCAATGTTTTCCAGATTCCAGACTCTGGTATCAGGATTAAAGATACTCAAGAAGAGCTACACTACCGCTGATCCTGTGAAGAAAAATCTTAGAAGCTTGCTAACCAAGTGGAGACCAAAGATCACTGCCATTCAGGAAGCAAAGGATCTAAATACTCTAAAGCTTGAAGAATTAATCAGCTCCCTTAAATCACATGAAATTGAGCTTGAAAAAGATGAGCCCAAGAAGAAGAACCAAACACTAGCTTTGAAATCCAAGCAGAAGGAGGTACTAAAAGCAAAAGCAAAATTAAAAGATAGTGATTCTGATGATCAGAAACCAGAGGAAGAGGAAATTGCTTTCATAACCAGAAAGGAGCTAAAGTTGTGGCACAACAGAAAGAACAAGTTTCTCAAAAGGTATTCCAAGCATTCCAATAGAGGAAAGGATGAACATGCAAGAAGAGTATCATCTCCTATGGATGCAGGGAACCTGGGCACATCAAGTCAGAATGTACAAACCTGAAAATAGCAAAACACCAAAAGAAAGATTTCATACCCAAGAAGAAGAATCTGATGGCTACATTAGATGATTCTGATGAATCTTCTGATGATGAAGAAGCAGAATTGGCTATGATGGCTCACATCAACTCTGCCTCTGGATCTAACATAGAAGCTGACTCTAGAAGTGAATCAGAAGATGAAGAAGCATAATTGGTTGTGATGGCTCACACTCATTCTGCCTCTGGATCCAACACAGATGCTGACTCTGGAAGTGAATCAGAAGATGAAGAAGCATAATTGACTTTGATGGCTCACACCGACACTGTCTCTAGATCCAACACAGACTCTGATTCTGGAAGTGAATCATCAGATGATGAAAAAGAGGTATTTTCTGAATTCACTCGATCTGATTTAATTACTGCAATGAATGATATTTTAAATGTCAATAACAAATTGTCTTTAAAACTGAAAACACATAAGGAAGAAAATAAAATTATAACCAAAGAAATCAATGTTTTAAAGAATCAAAATGCAGAATGTAAAATAGAAAATGCAACTCTTAAAACTGATATTGCAGAACTTAAGGCTGAAAACCTAACTCTAAAAAGTAATCTTTGTTCAACATCAAGTGAAAATACTGTATGTAATTGTAATATGCATGAACAAGTATTACAAGACTTTATTGCTAATGGTATGGAAAGAAGCAAATATGCTTCTATGATCTATGGAGTTAGTAACAATGGTAAAAGAGGTGTAGGATTTGAAGAATCTGTAACTGAATATAAACCTATTTCCTCTGATGTTTTGTGTTCTGTTTTCACTAAGAAAGGTCACTCCAAATTGTCTTGTCCCATGATAAATACAAGGAAAGACATGAAACCTTTCAAGAGTAACAAACCTGGACCCAACTAGATTTGGGTACTAAAAGATAAAATTGTTTGTGATGCAGATGTTCTCAGCAACCAAATCTAAACACCAGTCATGGAGCTTGGTCAATGATTGCTGGAAATATATGAAGGGAAAAAGGTCTATGTTCCAACATTTACCAAACATAAGCAAATTGACTCTAGTGGAAGAAGAACTGGTCGACACAATACCTATTGGAACCAGAACCATATGAAGAACAAGAAATATCAAAACAGACAAAAAAATCACACATATCAACAAAACTAGAAATACCAGAAGTATCAGAATTATCATCAGTTTTAGAACTATCAGAGGAACTTGATATATCAGCAGAAAGAGAAGTGTCTGATTAACAATCGGAATCAGGAGACTTCTTTGAACACTCCAATGAAATTCATCAAGACTCCAAACCTGGATGGGAATTCAAATCAAAGAATATGCAGATTCAGAATCTAAAAACCAGAAACAAGTGGATTTTAAGAGTGAAACTGAAACTGTTGAGATATAGGTTATGTCTTTCTTTAAATATTATTATTGTTTTTATATTATATTTACTGTGATAACAAGAAGCTTGATCTTAAAAATCAAAGCTAGATAAGTAGTTTGCTGGTTCTCAAACATTTAGAGGAACCAGGTGATCCACATAAATTGAACACTCTAGAAGTAATAGCATTCCAGTGGTCTAAAAAACAGGCAGAAACTACCAGAAACAAAATTGATGTTCTTGTTGTATTGATTTCATTCTTAAATCATATGATTTTTATTATGTTTGATGACAAACAGCTTAACCCTGAAAAGTCAAAGCAAGATGATGATAATGCAGGTTTACTAGAACCAGAGGAAGCTGATGCAGGCAAGAAAACATGAAAAAGTAGAAGATACAAGCATAACAATAGAATACGACAAATCTTCAAAGGTTGAATATGAAGATAAGTCAGAAGAAAGATGTGGATAGAAGTCATCTCATCCTGAAACTCTAATCATTGGAAGTGCAAGTGATCCTTTAAGGACCAGATCATCACTTAAAGACACAAGTTTGTTTGGCTTATTCTAATCTATTGAGCCTTCCTCTATTGATGAAGCATTGGCAGAAGATGGATGGATACTTGCAATGCAAGAAGAGTTAAATGAATTTGAGAGGAATGATGTTTGGGATCTAGTACCAAGACCAGAAAAGAACATTATTGGAACCAAGTGGGTTTTCATAAATAAGCTAAATGAAAAATGAGGAGTTATCAAAAATAACGCGAGACTTGTTGCACAAGGCTACAGTCAGCAAGAAGGTAGTGACTACACTGAGACATTTGCTCCGGTGGCCAGGTTAGAAGCTATTCATATCCTACTTTCCTTTGCTGCAAATCATAACATTGCATTATTTCAAATGGATGTTAAAAGTGCTTTTCTAAATGGTTATATAAATGAAGAAGTCTATGTTAAACAACCACCAGGTTTTGAAAGTTCTGGATTTCTAATTCATGTTTTTAAACTTAAAAAATTTTTGTATGGTTTAAAACAAGCACCTAGGGCATGTTATGATAGACTTAGTAACTTCTTGCTTAAAAATAACTTTGAAAGAGGACAAGTAGACAATACACTTTTTAGAAAATCAATAGAAAATGATATTCTTATTATTCAAGTTTATGCTGATTATATCATTTTTGGGTCTACTAATAGCACTCTTTGCCAATAATTTTCTAAATT
Source organism: Cicer cuneatum (assembly GCA_037974295.1). NCBI lineage: Eukaryota > Viridiplantae > Streptophyta > Magnoliopsida > Fabales > Fabaceae > Cicer > Cicer cuneatum. The sequence goes on from JBBPBO010001986.1 coordinate 39,580,676, forward strand.
GATGCAACATGAATTTCAAATGAGTAAGATGGGAGAACTTAAGTTCTTCCTAGGGATACAAATTCAGCAAAGTCAAAAAGGTATATACATTCATCAAACGAAATATACAAAAGAGCTTCTCAAGAAGTTTAAGATGAGTGATTGCAAACCTATGGCTACTCCAATGCACCCTACTTGTTGACTTGAAAAAGATGATTCAGGCCAAATTGTTAACCAGAAAACCTATAGAGGAGTGATAACATCCCTACTTTACCTTACCGCTTCTAGACCTGACATCATGTTTAGTGTATATGTATGTGCAAGATTTCAAGCTGGTCCTAGGGAGTCACATTTAATTGTTGTTAAGAGAATCCTTAGATATCTAAAAGGCACTGCCAACCTTACCTTGTTCTACAAGAAATATCCTACGTGAAAATACTTAGACTTAGGGGCAGTCCCAAGTTAGGGGGAGTCAAAGAAATACAAAGAACAGTTGTTATAAAAAATAAACGTTTTGTCATCATCAACGAGTGGAAGATTGTTAGAACCAAGTTAGTCTTACAATTAGAGTTTTGATGTTAAGAGAATCCTTAGATACCTAAAAGGAACTACCAACCTTATATTGTTCTACAAGAAATATCCTAAGTACAAACTTAGTGGATATTGCGATTCTGATTATGCTGGAGATAAACTTGAGAGAAAGAGCACTAGTGGAAACTGCACATTTTTAGGTGACAACTTAATATCCTGGTCAAGTATGAGACAAAACACTATTGCAATGTCAACAGCAGAGGCTAAGTACATTTCAGCAGTTGGCTGCAGTTCTCAACTACTTTGAATGAAACATCAACTAGAGGACTACAAAATCCTATAAACTAAAATTCCCATATATTGTGATAACACTTCTGTCATTTGTCTAACCAAAAACCCTATACTACATTCTAGAGCTAAACACATAGAGATCAAACACCACTTCATTAGGGACTTTGTTTAAAAAGGGGTACTAAACATTCAATTTGTAGACACTAAACTCCAATGGACTGACATATTCACCAAACCACTACCTGAAGATTAGTTTGACTTCATCAAGAAAAACCTAAACCTTACCTTCATCTCTGACTTATATTGTAATCACTTCAAAGTAGTTTAGTTTTAAATTAGTTTTTATATTTTCTTGTAATAAGTTATATTCATGTTATTCACAAAAAGAACAAAACAAAAAAGGGAAAAAAAAAAGCAAAAAATAAATCTTACTTTCGTGTTTGATGACAAAAGGAGGAGAAAAATATTTGATAAAATGGGGAGAAAATACTTAGACTTAGGGGGAGCCTCAAGTTAGGGGGAGTCAAAGAAATACAAAGAAAAGTTATAAAAAATACAAGTTTTGTGAACATAAAAAAGGTAGAGATTGGTGGAACCAAGTTGGTTTTACAATTACAGTTTTGATGTTAACAAAAGTATGTTTTGAGAACAATATATTTGACTTCAAAGTGTGTGAAAAAAGATATTGTTGAGATTTGTAGAAGATTTAATTAAGATTTCAAGAACATTTGATAAAAATTTGAAGAAGATTTGATCAAGATTTGAAGAAGATTTGATTAATATTTGAAAAAGATTTGATCAAAATTTGAAGAAGATTTGATCAAGATTTATCTACAACAAATTACGAATAGAATCAATCTGAAGAATTTACAATCTCAATCTAAACCAAAAAAAGGAACAAAATCAATTTAAACAATTTACAAACGCTATCTGAACAAAATACAATTCAGAATTAACAAGGACCAAATTGAAGCCTAAATTTTAACTATAAATAGATACTAAAGGCTGAAGAAGAAAAGCATCAAAAACCAGAAAAAAGTAGTCTTAGAGTTCAAAGAGAGAAATACTTGTTTCAAGTTAGAAATATTTTCTGAGTGTTCTTTTCTTAGAGTGTGAGAGTTATTATTATTATTATTAGCTTTTCAGAAGCAACTAATCAAGTTCCAATTTCTTGTATCCAACCCGATAGTGGTTTAGTTCGTTATTCAATCTAAGGTTGTCAGGTTGTTAGGAGAAGACTTGGCTTGTAGGGTTAAGGTGGTGTTGTTCCTCAAAAGTCTGGGGTTGTCAGGCTGTTTGGGAAGACTGTCTTTGTAGTTCAAGGTATTTGAATTAGTGGATTAAAGCCTTCTGAATAAGGGGACTGGATGTAGCCAAGTTAGTGGCTAACCAAGATAAATCTATGTGTCAAATTAATTATGCTTTCATTGTTTGCTGTTGCCTCTGAATCTGATTGCTTCTACTCCAAGTAAGTAACCAAAAACCAATTAGTTTTTAATTTATTTATAAATTATCAAAAAGTTATCAACTCTCGCAAACATAATTCAACCCCCTTCTTGTATTTGCACCTTCAATACAACCATCATTGAAGTATAACCAAAAAACACTACAATAAGTACAATACCGATATATCTGCACTCTTATTCTTAACCCTATTGTTTCATCTAAGTTCTAAGAGATATTTCACTTTTTGAGAGCATAGCTTTGTAAACACACTCATATGAGATTTTTTTAGAAAATTTCATAAACACATTATGTTTGTAACGTAGTCTAGTAGTGGTAACATCCCTCAACAGCTTAACTGTAATAAGCTACAAGGTGGAGAAGACTTGAAAACAATTAAGAAATTAGTGGATTAAATCCTTCAAGTTGAAGGGACTTGACATAATTATCGTGTTGCTGGTGAACAAGGATAAATTGAATTGTCTGATTTTGTGATTACTACTTTATCTGCTCTACTCTGTTTTAATTTTGTTAAAAACCTTTTTGAAAATAAAACATAATTCAAACTCCCTATTTCTTATGTTTCTCGTTCTACAAAACAAAACTGTAAAAAAGCAAAAAAAAAATTAGTAAGCTTCTCAAACCATTGTTGAATGGTTTGCTTAAGTTTGTACAAGGACTTTCAAAAGCTTGGAAACCTTATCTTGCTTAGGAGAATGCAAACTGTGAGGAATCTTCGTATAAACAACTTCATGGAGGTCAACAAGAAGAAATGCTTTATTGACATCCAAATGGTGAAGATATCAACCATGGAAGGAGACCAAAGAAAGTAAAATTTGTACGGTAGACATCTTCGCAACTGGTCAAAATGTCTCCAAAAAAAAATCTGAGGCCCTCTATTTGGTTGAAACTTGGAGAAACTAAGAGAGCTTTGAAACGTTTAATGGAACCATTTGCATGTCGTTTGACCTTATCTACCCATGTACTGCCAATTGGCATTGCATCAGAAGTTAAGTCAACAAATTCCCACGTCTTGTTGGCATTCAGTGACTCTCGGTCTAAATTGCATGGCTTATGTCCATCTTGGATCAGTACTAGCACCAAAAAAGGAAGCAGGCTCAGTTTCAGAAGGTAGATAAAGTTTGAAAGCTCGATGATATAGTGAATTATTAGAGTAAGAAACATACGCAGCCGTAGGATATGAAGAATGTAACACCCCGAGTTTAAAACACAGCGCGGGTGCATTTTTTTTTTTCCAATAAATAACTGAAATGAGTTTTTCAAAATTAATATCAAAGGAATTAAAATAAAATCAGTTCATTTCAAAGATTATCACCCAATCAGTGTCAGAGTGCGGAAAATACAGCGGAAAAAGTAATACATTAATTCCCAAAATAAAATTACATTTCCCAAAATTATAAACCCTATACAACAGTCTAGACTGACCATGCACTAAGCTACAGTAGCACGGTCTCCACCGTATCCTCTATAAGTCTCGTCTTCAGCCAACCGTCCGTCCCTCTGCGTTGTCCACGTAGACTTCGTACATAAAGATCAGGGAAAACTAACGACGTTTCCGTCGTTAGTGTATCCATCAGTTGGACGGGTTCGGGTAACATCTGAGGGCAAAGCCCAAAGTCCACAATATAATAGCAAGGGGTCACCGACCGAAAATAATAGATAATCACATAGCATATATTGCACAACAACATGTATAATCATGGTATAACATATGATGATGAGGAAATAATAATGCTCATTTGAAAATTTATAACTTACATGCCTTTTCAAAACAGTAGTCAATGATTATGAAGTATGCGGTAAGTACAAACAACACGTCAACAAAACACAATCATTAATTCAGAATTTCAGATTCTGGACAGCACTCACACACATTAATTTCCAACATTCATCATATAAACAATCGTGACACACCAGTCAAATCTCTCAATGTAATGCATATATGCTCATGCATAATTTTCTTGGAATCACCAAGGTGCAGTCGCTCACAGACCAGCACAATTTAACGGCCCTCATGACCAGGGTGCAATCGCCCAACAGATCAGCACCAGTGCAGACGCTCAATAGTCCAGCACATCGTGCAGTCGCTCAACAGACCAACACGTTTGACATAACCCGAGGTACAATCGCTCAACAGATCAGTACCTAGTGCAGACGCGCAACAATCCAGCAGTCGTGCAATCGCTCAACAGATCAGCACGGGGTTGCGTATTTCAGGGTACAGACGCTCAACAGTCCAGTACCAGTGTAGACGCTCAATAGTCCAACACTTATATACCAAAGTACAATCGCTCAACAGATCAGTACCTAGTGCAGACGCTCAACAGTCGAGCACTCGTGCGATCGCTCAACAGATCAGCACGTGGTTGCGCATTACTCTGTGGCCCATCGCGGGTACCACTTGACTATGCAATGCATGAATATGCAATGTTTCACTTCTCTAGAAACATAATGCAAACTCAGAAAATTCATGCTATCATGTTTAAATGTTTCAGCACAGTCACAAATAACAACATCACAATCATGAATTAAACAGTCCATTAATCATTAACACTTTGAAATGTTTTCTCAACCTCTTAAAATTCAGACACAGTGCTCAAAACTGGGATTTTCTGGAATTTTTCAAATCTGTATTCGAATACAGCTCCTCTGTATTCGAATACAGAAGCCAAAAACAGTGCAGATTCACACTCTGTATTCGAATACAACCCTCTAGTATTCGAATACAGAGGCAGTCTCTGTGTGGACAACCATATCTTTCACTATATCAGTAAAATCTAAAAACTCCATCACCACCACTTCAAAATGTCATCCAAAAGTTCCATTTAAATCCAATACAACATTCCCAGTATCCCCCCAAATACTCAGGGTTTTCGAAACATTCTTAAAACTTGAAATTTTCTGAAAACTCGAATCTGTATTCGAATACAGACCCCCTGTATTCGAATACAGAAGTAGGAACTGAAATTTAACATTCTGTATTCGAATACAGCATGGCTGTAGTCGAATATAGGAGTTCAACCTTTAAAAAATTCAGCCTTTTCTCCCATGTCACTTAAAGGTTTTCAAACATCTTTCTCTCCTCTTTAAAACCATTTCACAAACATCTTTTCAAATCATTTAAACCTTCTCAGAGTTTCTCAACACTTAAAAACTCACATGACAGTGATTAAAACCTGTTTTTCTGGAAAACACGAATCTGTATTCGAATACAGCTTTGTATTCGAATACAGAAGCTAAAAACTGAGTTTATGGAAAAACTCGAATCTGTAGTCGAATACAGCATGCCTATAGTCGACTACAGATGCGAAGACAGTGTTAAAAATTTCACTTCTGTATTCGAATACGACAAGGTCGTAGTCGAATACAATTGCTTAGTCAGAAGCAAAATCCTACCTCTGTATTCGACTACAAGGGCTCGTAGTTGAATACCAGTTTGAGAACTTTAGTTAAAACAGAACTTAACAGGTTGTATTCGAATACACACTTGTTGTATTCGAATACACCTTCGAAAAACCAGTGAAATACTTCCTGAGATTCAACCCTTTTCAAACTGTTTTCTTTTAAAACAACAAACAACAACAGAACAGATTCAACACTTTTTCCAGAAGACACTTCCCTCATTTAAAATCCCTTTTCTTTTTAAATCATCAACACCACCAGAATCACACAAAACAGCCAGAATCAGAATCATCAATATCACCAGAATCACTCAACATAGAACATAATCAGAGTCACCATCACCAAATCATTCAGATTTTCAAACCATCAGAACATCATTCAAACATTGCAGTTTCCTCACTCATCAGAACAAACATGCAAGTATTCAGTTTTCTCAAAACACCAGAATGACATGCAATTACTCAGCTTCATCAAACATCAGGATGACATGCAAGCACTCAGTTTTCTCAACAACAGAATGACATGTAAAGCATTTCAGCTTTCACCACACAATAGAATAACATGCAAGTATTCAGCTTTCATGATACAACATAAATACATGCAAGCATCACAGAACAACAAACCTCAACAGAATGCATTTTTGCATTTTAAGACTACTTTCAAAACAGTTTTATGACATGCATTTTAATCATCATTAAAATAACATGCAAACATTTTCCACCTTTCACCCATAAGTAAAACAACATGTTTTATTAGAAAAACAGCCAGCAACAACCATCAAGATAATCACATATCAAGAAAATGCATTTTCTTTCAAAATGTCATTTTCGAAAAATAGGTTTTCTTTTAAACTCAGAACTGAAATAACACACATTCGTGGTCCTAATGCAGCTAAAAGATGGAAGGTGCCCTTACCCTTGTAGCGTGCTCTGCTATTTCTCTTGTTCCTGCTGCGTTCCCGTTTCTGCGTCTAAAAACGGCGAAGCTGTTCCCTGAGTTTGCTGCTGCAAAACTGGGTTCTTTCTCTTCGTATTGAGATGGGGATTAACTTTACTACTGTGGGTTTTCTGGTTTGATGGTTGGAATTTTAGTTAATGGTGTTTGGAGGAATTTCCTTCTCTTCAATTTGAATTCGGGAATGGCAGAACAGAGACAGAATGGGAGGGGAGATGGAGTTGGTACATGCAATAAGGGCAGTGAGGAGGAATGAATGGTGTTCTGACTTCACCATCCTTCTCACTCCTATATATAAGCTCTTGTGGTGCCACCTCACTTGCCACATGTCTGATTTTCAGCTTTTAATTATCTTGCAATTAGCCACTAATCCTTAATTAGTGGTCCGATTAATTTAATTACTTGAAATTAAATTAATTTAACTCTTCATCCAATAATTTTAATTCATACTTCAAAATAAATATTTATATATATATATATATATATATCCACTCAAAACATACATATATTAAATATTTACAAAAATTCCCAAAATGCCCTTGTCATTAATTCCAATATTAATATTTAAAATTAAGGGTCTTACAAAGAAGAAGATGAGGTATTGTAGTCATAATCAGCTAGGTATGTTGGTTTAATGATAGTCCTATTAGATCTTCTAAGTGGGAATGTGGTGGCATGTTTAAGGGAATCAAAAGGAGAGTTATTATTAATGTATGTAGGTGAATCTATTGAATGCAGTGCAGGTACATGGTCAAGGTAAGAGGTAGTATCAATGTTAATAAGAGGGGCTACTACAGGTGGAATATTATTGTTAGTGGTAGTTCTAGAAATGTTAAGGTCAAGGTTACTAGCTGGTGCAGATTGAGCACTAGTGGCAATGGTGTGATTTAAATGTTGTTGAACATAGATACATGGTGTTGTTTTGTCTGTAGCATTATGGGAAGGCAATTCAAAACCATAAAAATGAACATTTCTAAAAACCAAAATCTCATGTGTGCTGACATCCAACAATACATAGCTTTTTATCCCATGCTTAAAACCAAGGAAATCACATTTATGTGCTCTAGCATCAAACGTTAGTTTATGTGTAGGTGGAGTAGAGGCATAGCATAAACAACCAAAAACATTCAAATTGCTCAAATCTAGAGGCTACCTATATAAGTATCTCATAAGAGGACTTATTGCCTAATAACTTTGTGAGAATTATATTCATCAAGTATACAAAATAAAGATCAACAAAAGACCAAAATATCTTAGGTAGCTTAGTCTGAAACACGGGTGCTCTAGTTTTATTGAGAATGTGTTGATGTCGACTTTCTACCCTAATATTTTATTGTGGGCTTGACACATAACTTTTCTCATGAATTATGCCTTTTGAAGATTAAAAATCAACAAGGAAAAACTCAGGACCATTATCACTTCCTATCTTATTCACTCTTTTATCAAATTGAGTTTCAACCATGTTAACAAAGCTCCTTGTCTTATCACTAACTTCTGCCTTAGATTTTAACATAATTGTCCATACATTTTTATTGTGAACATCTGGATAGTTAGGAAATATTTAAAACCATGTATTGAAACTTTGGAAAAAGGTGCCCATATATCAAGGTGAACCAAATCAAAATTTTCTTATGCATTATTACAACTAATGGGGAAAAGCAATTTCTTTTGTCTAGACAAATGACAAACATCCCAAGCACTATGTTCTCCGCTAGGTATATAAGAATATTGTTTATCCAAACATCTCATTCTATAAAATGAAAGATGTCCTAACCTTAAATGCCAAAGAATTGAAGATGATAAATGAGCTTTATTCAAACAATTTTGCTACTTAAACCCTTCAAATTTTTTTTAAAAACAAAATACCCAAAATGCCCTTGCCTATTTATAATATTCTTCAAACCCATTGATCCCTTCATCACCATTCTTAACCTCATAACTCACATATTACAAAATCATCCATAACTCACCTATCATAACTCATTATCATTCAAAACTCACAACACTCACTCATAACTTACACCCCATTAGTCTCCTCTTCACAATGTGGTTAAAGTAACCCAACTAGGTATATTTATTATTCTATTTTTGAGTTCATTTTTGTTTTCAAAATCAAGGGATTGTACGTGAACTCAGTTCGCATACGTTGTAACCTTACGTGAACTCAGTTCACGTACGTTATTAAATTTAAGAAATCCTAGGCAGTACGTGAACTAAGTTCACGTAAGCCTATGTGAATTAAGATTGCGTAATTAATGGAGTTAAGGAGTTCACATGAGGTATGTGAACTGAATTCACGTAAGTGTAAGTGAACTAAGTTCACGTAGGCATACATGAATTCCGTTCACATAGGAGCATATTTCTGAACTTTTTTATATGTTCTTTTTTGGATGCAGATAAATGGAACAAGGGGTAGACAACAGTGACGAAATGTATAAAGGTTTGGAACTTGATTTTGATGCAATGAATGATGGTATTGAACCCGAAATTGAAGACGCTATAAATGACGGAGTTGAATCTATTATGGTAAATTTGACTGATGTGTTTACCACCAGCATGATGTTTGATATGCAAGATGATTTATTGCAATGGGCTAGAAATGTTGGAAAGGAAAATGGAATTGTCGTTGTCATTTTAGATCTGGAAATGCGACAGGACGACCAAGAACAAAGACAAAATTAGTTCTTCGTTGTGAAAGAAGCGTTAAATATAGACCTTGGAAGAATTATAAACCTACGAGGAGTACTGGGACTAGAAAATGTGAATGTTCATTTAAATTGAGAGGAACACGTGTTGGTGACGGATGGCATCTACATGTAATATCTGGTCTCCATTACCACGAATTAGCCAAAAAATTGACTGGTCATTCTTTCTTCGGCCGATTGTCTTGTGAAGAGAAAAATGTACTTAGTGATATGGCGAAGAAAATGGTAAAACCAAGAAACATATTGATGACACTAAAAGATCGTAATGTTGAAAGATTGACGCCAATAAAACAAGTTTACAATGCACGTCAAGCATATCGTTCATCACTTAGAGGTAATAGAACATAAATGCAACATCTTTTGACATTTATGGAACGCGATAAATACGTATATCGATATAGGAAAGTAGAGGGTTCAAATGAGTTGAGGGACATATTTTGGGCTCATCCAGACGCTATCACTCTTGTAAATAATTTTCACATAGTATTGATTATGGATAGCACATACAAGACCTATAGGTATCGAATGCCATTACTTGAGATTATTGGTGTTAAATCTAATGAAATGACATTTTGCATGGGAGTTGCATATCTACAGTCTGAGCATGCTAATAATTTTGTGTGGGCATTACAAATGATGAAAGAACAAATTACAAGTGATGAAGTTCAAGTCATTGTTACTGATAGAGACCTTGCAAGATGATTGTGTTTCCTGAAAAGAAGCAGGTACAAATAATGGAGGTATGGAAGGCTCTTGTTTACAGTTATGATGAGCCTCAGTACTACATGAAGTTGGCTACTTTTGATGGAATTTGTAGTAGTTGTTCTATTTTTTATGATTATGTACATGAGCAGTGGTTAATTCCTAACAAGGAAAGATTTGTTGAGGCGTGGAGAAATAGAGTTATGCACTTCGGGAGCACCACAACACAAATGATTGAGTCGGTACATTGGAGTTTGAAAAGGATATTACAAGACAGTATTGGTGATAGATGCAGTGTTTGGAAACCATCAATAGTATGATTGTATTACAACACAATGAGATAATAGCAACATTTGAAAAGAGCATCATTCAAAAGGTGCATCGACATAGTAATAGATTGTATACATATTTGCATGGTGTTGTGTCCAAAAATGCAATAGATCATATTGCGACAAAGTATGATAACATGAAGTATCTAGGTATTGATAAGTCTGATGTGGTTGCACGATTAGCACAACACATGGTCTACCTTGTGCATGTGAAATGACCAGGTATAGTGTGATCCCACGTTCCATTCCATAAGACGTTATTCATGTTTGGTGGAGTAAATTAACTTTTGGTGGAGTAAATATATGTGATAATGAAAAAGTTTGATGAACTTGATGTACCTGGAAAAATTGCACTTAAAGATAAATTATGAGAGATCGCATATTCATCCACTACGTCGATGTGTCGACCTGTTGATAAGGTTAAAACAAAGGAACACCAAAAAAAGATAAAAGTAAGGTGTCAAAATGAGATAAATCAACCAAGCGTGATCCATGTTGGTCGGAGTATGTGGATGCAAGTGTTCGATGCAGTGGCACAAATGCATGTTGTAACACCCCGATTTTAACTTGCGTCCATACAAGGCCTCATATGGTGCCATTCCAATGCTTGCATGGAAACTATTGTTGTAAGTAAACTCAATCAACGGCAATACATCATCCCAGCTCCCTCTATCATCTAATACACATGCTCTCAATAAATCTTCCAAGGACTGATTCATTCTCTCAATCATTCCGTCGGTTTGCGGATGGTATGCTGAACTCAACCTTAGTTTCGTTCCCAATGCTTCATGCAATGCTCCCCAAAATTGAGATGTGAATTTTTTGTCACGGTCCGATACGATACTCGAAGGTACTCCGTGTAATCTGACAATTTCCGCAATGTAGATCTCTATCAGCTTATCTACCTTATAGGTGGTCTTTACTAGTAAGAAATGTGCGGATTTAGTTAATCGATCCACTATCACCCAAATAGAATCATTCTTTCTCCTTGTTTTCGGAAATCAAGTTATAAAGTCCATGGAAATGTTGTCCCACCTCTATTCAGGTATATCTAAAGGTTGTAATACTCCAGCAGGTGCCTGATGTTCCACTTTCGCTTTCTGGCAAGTTAAACAAGTTGATACATACTCCGCTACATGCCTCTTCATTCCTGCCCACCAAAAATTCTGCCTCAAGTCCTGATACATCTTTGTCGCTCCGGAATGGATACTCAATTTGCTTTTATAAGCCTCCTCTAAAATTTTTCTCATCAGCTCCGCAACTGCTTGTACACAAATCCTTCCATTACATCTCAAAATATTATTCGGTCCAATCTTAAACTCAATCATCTTTCCTTGCACTATTAGGTTCCTCTTCTCTTGGATTAATGCGTCATCTTGAGAATTTGTAATGTCCTCAAGTAGACCACTCCAAATTTTTATCATTCCACATTTTAAAATTCCCAGTGCAAACTCTACATCCAAGTGTAGGTCTCTAAACGCTTCCCACAAGTCTTGTTGTTTAGCCATTATTGTTGAAGATACTGACACACTTCTTCTACTCGATGCATCAGCCACCACATTGGCTTTCCCAAGGTGGTACTGCAATGTGAAATCAAAATCCTTAAGAGTCTCCATCCATCTCCTCTGGCGCATGTTCAATTCTTTCTGATCAAACAGATATTTCAAACTCTAATGGTCATTGAACAATGTGAACGTTCATCCATATAAGTAGTGCCTCTAGATCTTTAATGCGAAAACTACCGCAACAAGCTCTAAATCATGAGTAGGATAGTTTCGTTCGTGAATTTTCAATTGTCTTAAGGCGTAGGCTACAGCTTTCTTGTGTTGCATCAAAACACATCCCAACCCTTGGTGAGATGCATCACAGTAAACCTCACATGGTTCTTCTGGTTGTGGTAAGACTAATACTGGTGAGGTTGTCAGCTTTTCCTTAAGTAACTAAAAATTTTCCTCACACTTCTCTATCCATGCGAACGACTGATTTTTTCTAGTGAGTTGTGTCAATGGGGCTACAATCTTAGCAAATCATTCAATAAACCTCTTGTAGTATCCTGCCAGTCCGAAAAAACTTCGTATGTCTGTGATAGTCTGAGGCTGTTTCTAGGTGAGGATTGTCTTAATCTTTGTTGGATCCACAGTGATTCCTTCTTTGGTTATCACATGTCCTAAGAAGTTCACTTTTTCTAGCCAAAACTCGCACTTCGACAGATTGGCATAGAATTGCTTCTTAGCAAAACTTCAAGGACTTGACGTAAATAATCTCCATTTCTTCCTCATTCCTTGAATAAATCAATATGTCATCGATGAACACCACAACGAATTTATCCAAAAATGGGCTAAAGATCCTATTCATGTAACTCCAAATGGCATAACAAGATTTTCATAATGTCTGTAACGGGTTCTAAAAGCAATCTTCTGAATATCTTCTTCTCTTACCCGAATTTGATGATAACTTGACTTCAAATCAATCTTCGAAAACACAGCGGCTCCTTTTAATTGATCCATCAAATCGTCGATACATGGTAAAGGATAACGATTCTTAACAGTTGCCTTGTTAAGTTGCCTATAATCCACACATAAGCGCGAGCTTCCGTCTTTTTTCTTGACCAACAACACCGGAGCTCCCCATGGTGACACGCTTGGTCTGATAAATCCTTTCTCTAACAAACCTTCAATTTGGCCCTTGAGCTCGTTCAATTCCAATGGGGACATCCAATACAGCGCAATCGAAATAGGTCCAGTTCCTGGGTGTAGATCAATGAAGAACTCCACCTCTCTTGCTAGGGGTAATCCTGGAATTTTTGTTGGAAATACGTTTGGGTACTCCTTGACAAGCACAACATCATCTATGCACACATCTATCTTTGCCTCCACGTTAGCCAACGATAGAAACTCTTGAGTTCCTTCTCTTAGTGACACTCCGAGTTTGTTGGCGGCTAAATACCTAACGACTCCAAGTTCGGGGAAAAGAACTAATTTGCGAGCACAATCCAAGACTACATAATGATATGACATCCAATCCATGCCGAGAATGATCTCGAGTGATTGTAGGTATAAACAAATCAAATTAATCAAGAAATCTCTATTCCGAATAGTCACTTGACAAACAGTGTAAACATGCAGTATTTGCGGTCAAAGTCTTAGCAGGTGTGGAAACAACCAAATCAAAAGGTATGGAAGACATAGATAGCTTCAAACAATTCACACAGTCCATAGCAATGAAGGAATGGGTTGCCTGCCGCCGAATCAAAAAGTGCAGTTAGTGTGTTACCTGCAATCTCGCAGTCTCGTTGGATCAAATTGTAAGATTGATTTTTGGCTTCAGCACCCATGCAATAAATGTGTCCCCTAGCAGTAGGACGAGTAGCCCTAGTTGCATTCACTATTGGTTCAACCTTCGGAGCCTTACAATCCCTTGCAAAGTGTCCTGGCTTCTTGCAATTGTAGCATGGAGGACCCTTAGTGGTACAAGCATTAGCATAAAGTCCTTGTTCCCCACATCGGAAACAACGAATCACTTGTCCCAGTTGTCTTCCAAAGTTCTGGTTCCCTGGGCGATTCTGATCCCTATTATGGTTCTGTGGTCGGTTATATGGCTTAACAACCTGCTTTCCTTTGTTGTTCTAATAGTTCACCCAACTAGGCCCCCCTGAATTAAAGTTCCCTCCTCGGTTGGCCCTCTTGTTCTTCATGTCCTCAACTTCTCTACATTTCTCCACTAAGGCTTGGAAACGTTGAATTCCCAATGTTTCAAGACAGAGTCTTGAATCTCGTACTTCAGTCTATTTTGGAAACGATGACACATAAACTGTTCATCAACCTCTTCACAGAAAAACCTAAAATTTCTTGACAATGACTCAAACTTAGCTGCATATTCACTCACTGTCATATTCCCTTGGTGCAATTTAAGAAAATCATCTCCCAACTTAGTCCTAGTACTCATCGGGAAGTATTCTTCTTAAAACTTCCTTTTGAATGACTCCTAGTTCACCTCCTCGTGAGCTGATCCCATAAGAAGCCTTGTACTTCTCCACCAATATTCAGCATCCCCTAGTAGCAGATACGTAGCATAGTTGACCTTCACCATTGCTTGACAATAAATCATTTCGAAAAATATTTCCATTTCCTGAATCCATTGGTTGGCTTTTTCTGGACCCTCATCACCTTTGAACTTTGGAGGATTATGATGACAGAAATCCTCTAGTCCCCTTGATTCAGCAGCACGAATCTCTCTTTCTCTCTTCTCTAGATCTCGTAAAGTCTTTGCAGCCGTCTGTGCAGCAATAGAAGAAGCCATGATATTCATTGCTTCAACCATTTGATCATCCCTACTGACGTCGGCTCTTGCAGTGTCGTCTCTTCTTGGAGGCATTGTTCCCTACAAAACCATCATCAAGTAGAAATCTCACACCACTTAGAATAATTCCAAAATATAACTTAATAGCATCATCACTTCAGCACATCACAACTACACAAGATTTGACACTCTAACCACTTACCCCGACGCATGATCAGATAACGACTCTCAACCTACAAGTCGACCTACAATTTAACCACAACTTTGATACCACAATTGTAACACTCCGATTTTTATCAGCGCGAGTGTGTTTTTTTTCTTTCAAAACCAGTTAATAAAATAATATGTCGTGTCATAAGACGACAAGAGAAATAACTAATTTCACCATAAATACAAATAAACTAAAATAGTTTTCGAAATTAATTTTCAAAATATACAAATAGAAAATACATCGGGCTATGAGACTAGGGTATTCTCGGCAGACACCTGCACAGAAGTACTGCCCCAAGAATGCTATCCCCCATGGTAACGTAAAAAAAAATGGAACATGGACCCACCAACAAAAGTCATTGTCAAAGTAAGTCATAGGTACAATCATCCCAACAAAAAATAAGTACAACCACCAAAATACTAAGGTCCTATACAACAAAACTAACCTGATCATCCACTAACAAATACAGTAACAAGAGTGACCGCCACACTCTCCACAAGTCTCGTCTGACGCAATATCTCGCCTCGAAGTGACATCCTCCTCCTCATCAGCCATAGAGGGATCTGTCTCCTCCGAAGTCATTTCCACCCACGATATAGGTCGCTTCAGAGGCACTAGAATCTCAACAATCCTCTACCGGCCTAGTAGGACCTGGGTTGTCAACCCCCACTTGCATCAGCCCCTTACCCTTCCCACTCGTTCCTGGTTCAGTCACCCCTTAACCCTCCTCGAGGGGCGTAAATCATAATTGTACTGCCTATCATAGGCCTTTGTACTAATTACTGAGGTGCAGTCGCATCACAGACTAGCACGATTTACTTAAGTGTATCCTATCACAAGCACTACACATAAGTTAAATCCTCGTAAGGATAAGATGGACCATCTAATCACGTGGAACCACCCCGTAGCCCATCACGGTCACTACTTAACTTAACGGCCCATCACGGTCACCGCTGACACTGTGGCCCATCATGGTAACCATTTAACCCTCCTTGAGGGGCGTAAATCATAATTGTACCATCTATCACAGGCCTTAGTACTAATTACCGAGGTGCAGTCGCATCATAGACTAGTACGATTTACTTAAAGTGTAGCCTATCACAGGCACTACACATAAGTTAAATCCTCGTAAGGATAAGAAGCCCCTTACTTTCGTTAACGCTTTCTCAACTATTTTCATTACCGCGACCAAATACAGCGAAACTCTCGCTCACGCTGTCGCCTCCTAAGTTAGCTCACAAGCACCATAGTGAGGAGAGGAGTAACTTTCCATCTTGACACTCTTCGAATGGAAGCTTCGATCTTGAAGTAATCTAGGATTTGTGTTTTGTTTTTCTTGCTACCAACACATATGTTTTGAAACAGAAAAAAGGAAGGAGCAGAGGTACTCGTGGGCACGTAGGAGGAAAATGTTTTCCTTTTCTGATTTTCTTTTTCCTTCCCTCCCACATACATGTTTATATATATCATACTTCCCACTTACTATGTGTATATATATATATATATTACTTGCTTACTAAGTATATATATATATATATTAATTAAAACTAACCCACAAATCTAAATACTCTTACACACATCACTTCACTCACAACTCAAACTTGTTTTGATAAACTGCCCAATATTAAATTTCTTCGTAATATAATTAAATTATTCTTCGACAATTAATTTTAGTCGGGTCTCAAAATATGTATATATAAATAGATACAAATATTAATCATATTACATACATCTCATAAAATATTTTTGATAGTTAATCCAAAAAATAATTTAAAATTAAGGGTCTTACACATGTAGCACTATAACATGTAGTAAAGTACAACCATCTCGATCATCAGTCAAAAAGCTCACACCTCGACCATCAATCACCAAGGTTCAACAACCAAGAGTTCTTCTCTTCAACGATTGGTTGCCTGTTAAAATTCATAAATTCATAGATGACATTATTGATGTCGGCGAATATGGTAATTGTGGATATCGTGCATTTGCAGGTTTACTTGGAATGGGTGAGAACACTTGGGCATTCATTCATCAACATGTGTGGTAGAGCTTCAAGGGTTCATGTCTCATTATGAGATGATATATGGTGGAGCAAGTTTTGTTCAAAAACTTATAGTTTAATAAATTATTGATTTTAAAAGGTTTACTTAAAGCCAAATTCTCCTATACCACCAGCAAGTAATTTGTGGAAAAAATATTGCAATAAAAAAATATATCCAAAATAACGTCTAAGTCCCTTTATGTCTCCGTCGTTATGGTATTACGTTCGTCCAATCTCTACCACCACCCCTCTGAGTTCGTAGCATCAAAATTAACTCATTGACGAGTGTGATGCCATCAGGTAATACCAGTTGTCAATCAAGAAGCTCTTCTTCAATTTGTATTGCTAGATGCTGCATTAAAAAATACATTAATTAATTTAGTTAAAATCTCTACCACCACCCCTCTGAGTTCGTAGCATCAAAATTAACTCATTGACGAGTGTGATGCCATCAGGTAATACCAGTTGTCAATCAAGAAGCTCTTCTTCAATTTGTATTGCTAGATGCTGCATTAAAAAATACATTAATTAATTTAGTTAAAAAAATAGATGACTAATTAATTTAGTTATGTCATAAATTTGAATTAATTTACCGTTATTTCAACTGAATCATCATCGTCGGCAGGTTCGGCAACTGAAGGAGCTACATGGGCTGGTTCTCTACGAATGATGTATGGATGAGATATCCAGTGAAACTGTTGGAACCAAGTTGGTTCTAAGTACTTAGGATTTTGATGCTTACAAATGTACTCAATGTAAACTTATTTTGTACTTTGAATTATTAAGTTAAATGCCCCAGAAACTGAAGGAAACAGAAGCAGAGATCAAAGGAAAATGAATTCTGGAATTTCCAGAAGATGTTCCAGGATGTCAAAACATCACCAGAGGATATGTTTGGTGGCCCAGAACAAAAGGAAGAAAAATCATAATGAAACATGGATCATACCATTGGAAAGCCTGCCAGAAGGAGAGTTGTTCCAGACAAACAGGAGTCAAATATCAATTTTATTCCAGAAGTTATTCTAACCAGAAGATGGCCTGGCAGTGAAAAATTACACAGTCCAGACTTGTTCCAGACTTGAGCAGAAGGTATGTTTATGAGTCCAGAACAAGAGGATCAATTCAGATTTGGCCCAGATCATAAGATAGCATGATTAAGGGCATGGAACTAAGTCCAGACCAAAAGAAATGAGTTCCAGAATCAATCCAGACCTGGTCCAAAATTAAAGGTAAAATGTCTAGACTGAAATAATTTTTTGTTGAAGTTAATTTCAGTTTGTTCCAGACCAAAGTCCAAAATCTGTCCAGATCAGAGTAAAAACTTCCAGATCAATGGTTCAGAAATAATTATTTGGTCAAGTGATGGTCCAGATCAGAAAATCAGACCATGGCCCAATGGTGGCCGAAATCAGAGGGACAGACTGTGCAGTCCAGGAATGGCCGAATTCAGAGGATTTTAGCATATCAGGTGCGCGTCCAGGGAAGGCGGAAATCAGAAGATCAGAGGGTTAGGAAGTGTAGTCCAAGAATGGCCGAAATCAGAGGATCACAGAATATCAAATAGGCTGGTCCAGATGTGGACTATCGCATTAAGATCCAATGGTGCAGATTTGATCATGAGGATTAAAGAATTTGTGAAAAAAATGCTCAATACAGAATTGGAGAAAAAGGCTCAAAACAGAATCTGAGAAAAATGCTCAAAACAGAAGCAGAGCAAAATGTTCAAAACAGATCAGTGAGCAAAAGGCTCAAAACATAATCTGAGCAAACTACTCCAGAATATTTTCAAAACAGATTAATCGAAATATATTGCAGAAGTAAAGCATCAGTGAAGTTCTAAAGTTCAACTATAAATAGAGACTTAATACTGAAGAATATAGTAATCGAAAATCACAAAAGAGTCATACACTTCCAAAGAAACAAACACCCAAATTTTCATAGAAGTCAATTGTGAGTTTCAGCTTTCAAGAAGCAAGTACTCGTGTTATTTTCTTTCCACGGGTTTCAAATCTAAGTTGTTGAAGTAGAGTCTACAAACTGAGGGAGTCAGTGGAGGTAGCAGGTTACTTGGCAATTAGATTCATAGTGTTGCGTGTCAAATCTAAGTTGTTGAAGTAGAGTCTACAATCTGAGGGAGTCAGAAGGGGTAGCAGATTACTTGGCAATTAGATTGTGATTTCTTCTACAATCTGGGGTTGTTAGATTGGTTGAAGACAGGTGTTTTCCTCAAGAAGTCTAGGATTGTTAGACTATTGTGAAGACTGACTTGGAGGGTCAGTAGCAAGATTTTAATTCAAGTTTGAATTAGTGAAATCCTTCAAGGCGAATGGACTGGACGTAGCCTCGTTAACGGTGAACCATTATAAAATCTGTGAGTTTTTATTTTTATTTTTATCCGCTGCTAACTCTATTTTAATTATATATCAAGTTTTGTTTTTAAAGTATTAAAACAGTAAAAGTATTCAAGTTAAGTCAAACACAATTCAACCCCCCTTCTCGTGTTTGCACCTTCAGAAACCACTCCATGTAATCGTTCGCGCAGTCTGCATGTCCCTGTAGAACTGCGCCAGCATCAATTACATGCACAACATATTGCGTAAACATGATGTTCATTTCCTTTAGTGTGGTCGTCTGACCAACTATCTCCAAATGTGAACCATGAAGGGTTTGAACATGTCTGTATTGACGCAATACCCTATCTGAAAGATGAGCATGCATCTTTGGCTCCCAGTGTATCCACCCTCTAAATAATGAAACATCCTTAAATGGTCGCTTCACTCTATGTTCTTCGACGGTGTCCAACATATGTCATCAACATTGATCTCATCAAAAGCTTTCCTAAATGGAATAACCAAACCCTTATCCCTCTTTGGCTTCCATCTAAGTGCTCTAGGGTTGTCCTCCACATATCAAGGAGAGAGTCTATAGCAATCTACACATAATGTCGGGAAATGCTCGTAGACCCAAGCCTGAACATATAAAATAACATACCATTAGTTTAGAATTAATAATAGAAATTAAACAAAATAAACAACCATAGAGTTTACCTATAAAAGTGTCAGATACCCTGAAACAGTTCTGATCTGATGCATACTCGCTTCTCGAAGATTTTCATATAGGTAAGCAAGAGTAGCAGCACCCTATGCATATCCCCACATGAATTGAGGTCTCGGAAGCAGTCTAGATAGAAAACGCTGACTACGAAGGCACTCTTCCCTTTGTGCCTGCCTCTCCTGTTGCTCTTCTTGTTGCTATTGTAAGTGGCATTGTTCCCTCATTGCAGAAACGATGGCCTAACACGACAACCTCATTATTGGAGGTACCCTTATTAGCAGTATCACTAATTATAACTCGACCTGCTCTGTCGGTAAACATAGTGCGCACCATATCTGCAAAACCACATCATAATCAAAGTCACCAAGTCAAGATACCTACGTGAACTCAGCCAGCCAGAAACCTGCGCGAACTGAGTTCACGTACGTGAACTCAGACAACCCAAAGACCTACGTGAATTGAGTTCACGTACGTGAACTCAGACAACCCAGAAACCTACGTGAACTCAGTTCACATAGGTTTCTAGGTTTGATGGATTTGCTTAAGAACGTGAACTCAGTTAACGTGGGTTTCTGGGCTTGCTTCAAAAATCAGTTTCCCCAAAACAAGAACAAGAACAAGATGCAAACTTGATGTAAAATAGAGGAAATGAGGATAATTGAAGACGTTGAAGTTGTAAAAAATGGACGAAGAATAAGAAGGGGGTGTGAGAGAAAATGATGAATATGAGTGTGAAGTAGATGATGAAGATTGAGAAAGGTTAGGGTTGAAGATGAAGATGGAATGAATGAGTGGTTAAGGTTATAAATTTAATAAATAGGCAAAGGCATTTTGGGTATTTTGTTTTTAAAATTTTTTTGAGGGGTGTGGGTAGTAAAAATGGGGGGTGTGGGTAGCAATATTTTTATTCAAAACATCTAAACTACTTGCAAAACATGTGTTTTCTTTGGTCGTCTCATGATAATACAAGGCATTCACTTGATTAGCCAAACCAATCTTCCTCAAATTTATGCTTTTCTGTATTATTCAGTGGTCAGGATGAAAAATCAATGAAATTAATTGCTCTATACATAGTTTTGAAATGGAGAGTAGATTTATAGCAAAATATAGGACATATAATAGATTTACTATGATCAAATCAACATTCAATTGTACTTTCCCATGGAAGTTAGCCTGAATAGAATTTCCATTAGGTAATCTTACTTCTATAATATCTATCTTATTGAATGAAATAAACCAATTTAAAGAATGGCAAATACGATGTATTGCTCATGTATCTAGAATCCAACTACTATCTATTTTACTTGAAATAATGGATAATGAGAAAACATTACCTCCTGCATGACTATGACTTGTCCGTTTTGCTATATTTGCTGAACATTTTGCCTCCATGTTGTTTTTCTCCAACAGAGCGTGTAAGCTATTATATTGTTCTTTTATGAAAGAAACTCGCCCATCTTCTTCACATCCATTTCCTACACTTTGTACTGAATTATCTTCGCAACCATCAACATCAATGGGGTTTGCATATGAATTGTTCCTCCCATTTCCTTGCCCAAAGTTGGGTGGATATATGTGTTTCTTATAACATGGCTCTATAGTATGTCTCATTTTTCCACAAAATGTGCACATTTTTCCACAAAATGTATTTCCACTGCCTCTGCCTCGACCTTGGTAGCCTCCATTACCTCTACCTCTTCCGAAAGATCTTGTACCTTCCACTGCATTAAGTAATGCATCTGAATCATCACTCACAATAGGTGTAGAATAGAATACGACAAATCTTCAAAGGTTGAATCTGAAGATAAGTCAGAAGAAAGATGTGGATAGAAGTCATCTCATCCTGAAACTCTTATCATTGGAAGTGCAAGTGATCCTTTAAGGACCAGATCATCACTTAAAGACACAAGTTTTTTTGGCTTATTCTAATCTATTGAGCCTTCCTCTATTGATGAAGCATTGGCAGAAGATGGATGGATTCTTGCAATGCAAGAAGAGTTAAATGAATTGGTGAGGAATGATGTTTGGGATCTAGTACCAAGACCAGAAAAGAACATTATTGGAACCAAGTGGGTTTTCATAAATAAGCTAAATGAAAAATGAGGAGTTATCAGAAACAAGGCAAGACTTGTTGCACAAGGCTACAGTCAGCAAGAAGGTAGTGACTACACTAAGACATTTGCTCCGGTGGCCAGGTTAGAAGCTATTCGTATCCTACTTTCCTTTGCTGCAAATAATAACATTGCATTATTTCAAACGGATGTTAAAAGTGCTTTTCTAAATGGTTATATAAATGAAGAAGTATATGTTAAACAACCACCAGGTTTTGAAAGTTCTGAATTTCTAATTCATGTTTTTAAACTTAAAAAATCTTTGTATGGTCTAAAACAAGCACCTAGGGCACGTTATGATAGACTTAGTAACTTCTTTCTTAAAAATAACTTTGAAAGAGGACAAGTAGAGAATACACTTTTTAGAAAATCAATAGAAAATGATATTCTTATTATTCAAGTTTATGCTGATGATATCATTTTTTGATCTACTAATGGCTCTCTTTGCCAATAATTTTCTAAATTGATGCAACATGAATTTCAAATGAGTAAGATGGGAGAACTTAAGTTCTTCCTAGGGATACAAATTCAGCAAAGTCAAAAAGGTATATACATTCATCAAACGAAATATACAAAAGAGCTTCTCAAGAAGTTTAAGATGAGTGATTGCAAACCTATGGCTACTCCAATGCACCCTACTTGTTGACTTGAAAAAGATGATTCAGGCCAAAAAGTTAACCAGAAAACCTATAGAGGAGTGATAACATCCCTACTTTACCTTACCGCTTCTAGACCTGACATCATGTTTAGTGTATATGTATGTGCAAGATTTCAAGTTGGTCATAGGGAGTCACATTTAATTGTTGTTAAGAGAATCCTTAGATATCTAAAAGGCACTACCAACCTTACCTTGGTCTACAAGAAATATCCTAAGTACAAACTTATTGGATATTGTGATTCTGATTATGCTGGAGATAAACTTGAGAGAAAGAGCACAAGTGGAAACTGCACCTTTTTAGGTGACAACTTAATATCCTGGTCAAGTAAGAGACAAAACACTATTGCAATGTCAACAACAAAGGTTGAGTACATTTCGGCATTTGACTATAGTTCTCAACTACTTTGGATGAAATACCAACTAGAAGACTACAAAATCTATAAGCCAACATTCCCATCTATTGTGATAACACTTCTGTCATTTGTCTAACAAAAAACCCTATGCTACATTCTAGAGCTAAACACGTAGAGATTAAACACCACTTCATTAGGGATTTTGTTCAAAAAGGGGTACTAAACATTTAGTTTGTTGGCACTAAACACCAATGGGTTGGCATATTCACCAAACCACTACCTGAATATAGGTTTGACTTCATCAAGAAAAACTAAACCTTACCTTCATCTCTGACTGATATTGCAATCACTTTAAAATAGTTTAGTTTTAAATTAATTTTTATATATTCTTATAATATGTTATATTCATGTTTTTCACAAAAGAAAAAAACAAAAACAAAAAAAGAGAAAAAAAAACAAAAAAAAAAAGAGAAAACAAAAAAGAGAGAAAAAAAGCAACAAAATAAAAATCTCACTTTCGTGTCTTTTTGTCTGATGACAAAAGTGGGAGAAAGATATTTGATAAAGTGGGGAGAAAATACTTAGACTTAGGGGGAGTCCCAAGTTAGGGGGAGTCAAAGAAATACAAAGAACAGTTGTTATAAAAAATAAACGTTTTATCATCATCAACAAGTGGAAGATTGTTAGAACCAAGTTAGTCTTACAATTAGAGTTTTGATGTTAAGAGAATCCTTAAATACCTAAAAGGAACTACCAACCTTATATTGTTCTACAAGAAATATCCTAAGTACAAACTTGGTGGATACTGCGATTCTGATTATGCTGGAGATAAACTTGAGAGAAAGAGCACTAGTGGAAACTGCACATTTTTAGGTGACAACTTAATATCCTGGTCAAGTATGAGACAAAACACTATTGCAATGTCAACAGCAGAGGCTAAGTACATTTCAGCAGTTGGCTGCAGTTCTCAACTACTTTGAATGAAACATCAACTAGAGGACTACAAAATC
Source organism: Cicer cuneatum (assembly GCA_037974295.1). NCBI lineage: Eukaryota > Viridiplantae > Streptophyta > Magnoliopsida > Fabales > Fabaceae > Cicer > Cicer cuneatum. The sequence continues at coordinate 39,604,770 of JBBPBO010001986.1, forward strand.
CTATAAACTAAAATTCCCATATATTGTGATAACACTTCTGTCATTTGTCTAACCAAAAGCCCTATACTACATTCTAGAGCTAAACACATAGAGATCAAACACCACTTCATTAGGGACTTTGTTTAAAAAGTGGTACTAAACATTCAATTTGTAGACACTGAACTCCAATGGACTGACATATTCACCAAACCACTACCTGAAGATTAGTTTGACTTCATCAAGAAAACCTAAACCTTACCTTCATCTCTGACTTATATTGTAATCACTTCAAAGTAGTTTAGTTTTAAATTAGTTTTTATATTTTCTTGTAATAAGTTATATTCATGTTATTCACAAAAAAAAACAAAACAAAAAAGGGAAAAAAAGCAAAAAATAAATCTTACTTTCGTGTTTGATGTAAAAAAGAGGAGAAAAATATTTGATAAAATGGGGAGAAAATACTTAGACTTAGGGGGAGCCTCAAGTTAGGGGGAGTCAAAGAAATACAAAGAAAAGTTGTTATAAAAAATACAAGTTTTGTCATCATAAAAAAGGTAGAGATTGTTGGAACCAAGTTGGTTTTACAATTACAGTTTTGATGTTAACAAAAGTATGTTTTGAGAATAATATATTTGACTTCAAAGTGTGTGAAAAACGATATGGTCGAGATTTGTATAAGATTTATTTAAGATTTGAAGAACATTTGATAAAAATTTGAAGAAGATTTTATCAAGATTTGATTAATATTTGAAAAAGATTTGATCAAAATTTGAAGAAGATTTGATCAAGATTTATCTACAACAAATTACGAATAGAATCAATCTAAAGAATTTACAATCTCAATCTAAACCAAAAAAAGGAACAAAATCAATTTAAACAATTTACAAATGCTATCTGAACAAAATACAATTCAGAATTAACAAGGACCAAATTGAAGCCTAAATTTTAACTATAAATAGATACTAAAGGTTGAAGAAGAAAAGCATCAAAAAGCAGAAAAAAGTAGTCTTAGAGTTCAAAGAGAGAAATACTTGTTTCAAGTTAGAAATATTTTATGAGTGTTCTTTTCTTAGAGTGTGAGAGTTATTATTATTATTATTATTAGCTTTTCAGAAGCAACTAATAAAGTTCCAATTTCTTGTATCCAACCCGATAGTGGTTTAGTTCGTTATTCAATCTGAGGTTGTCAGGTTGTTAGGAGAAGACTTGGCTTGTAGGGTTAAGGTGGTGTTGTTCCTCAAAAGTCTGGGGTTGTTAGGCTGTTTGGGAAGACTGTCTTTGTAGTTCAAGGTATTTGAATTAGTGGATTAAAGCCTTCTGAATAAGGGGACTGGATGTAGCCAAGTTAGTGGTGGACCAGGATAAATCTATGTGTCAAATTAATTATGCTTCCAAGTAAGTAACCAAAAACCAATTAGTTTTTAATTTATTTATAAATTATCAAAAAGTTATCAACTTTGGCAAACATAATTCAACCCCCCTTCTTGTATTTGCACCTTCAATACAACCCTCATTGAAGTATAACCAAAAAACACTACAATAAGTACAATACCGATATATCTGCACTCTTATTCTTAACTCTATTGTTTCATCTAAGTTCTGAGAGATATTTCACTTTTTGAGAGCATAGCTTTGTAAACACACTCATGTGAGATTTTTTTAGAAAATTTCATAAACACATTATGTTTGTAACGTAGTCTAGTAGTGGTACCATCCCTCAACAGCTTGACTGTAATAAGCTATAAGGTGGAGAAGAGTTGAAAACAATTAAGAAATTAGTGGATTAAATCCTTCAAGTTGAAGGGACTTGACATAATTATCGTGTTGGTGGTGAACAAGGATAAATTGACTGGTCTGATTTTGTGGTTACTACTTTATCTGCTCTACTCTGTTTTAATTTTGTTAAAAACCTTTTTGAAAATAAAACACAATTCAAACTCCCTATTTCTTATGTTTCTCGTTCTACAAAACAAAACTGTAAAAAAAATAAAAAAAAATTAGTAAGCTTCTGAAACCATTGTTGAATGGTTTCTTAAGTTTGTACAAGGACTTTCAAAAGCTTGGAAACCTTATCTTGCTTAGGAGAATGCAAACTGTGAGGAATCTTTGTATAAACAACTTCATGGAGGTCACCAAGAAGAAATGCGTTATTGACATCCAAATGGTGAAGATATCAACCATGGAAGGAGACCAAAGCAAGTAAAATTTGTACGGTAGACATCTTTGCAATTGGTCAAAATGTCTCCAAAAAAAAATCTAAGGCCCTCTATTTGGTTGAAACTTGGAGCAACAAAGAGAGCTTTGAAATGTTTAATGGAACCATTTGCATGTCGTTTGACCTTATCTACCCATGTACTGCCTATTGGCATTGCATCAGAAGTTAAGTCAACAAATTCCCACGTCTTGTTCGCATTTAGTGACTCTCGGTCTAAATTGCATGGCTTATGTCCATCTTGGATCAGTACTAGCACCAAAATAGGAAGCAGGCTCAATTTCAGAAGGTAGATAAAGTGTAAAAGCTCGATGATATGGTGAATTATTAGAGTAAGAAACATAAGCAGCCGTAGGATATGAAGAAGAAGATGAGGTATTGCAGTCATAATCAGCTAGGTATGTTGGTTTAATGATAGTCCTATTAGATCTTCTAAGTGGGAATGTGGTGGCATGTTTAAGGGAATCAAAAGGAGAGTTATTATTAGTGTATGTAGGTGAATCTATTGAATGCAGTACAGGTACATGGTCAAGGTAAGAGGTAGTATCAATGTTAATAAGAGGGGCTACTACAGGTGGAATATTATTGTTAGTGGTAGTTCAAGAAATGTTAAGGTCAAGGTTACTAGCTGGTGCAGATTGAGCACTAGTGGGAATGGTGTGATTTAAATGTTGTTCAACATAGATACAGGGTGTTGTTTTGTCTGTAGCTTTATAGGAAGGCAATTCGAAACCATAAAAATGAACATTTCTAAAAACCAAAATCTCATGTGTGCTGACATCCAACAATACATAGCTTTTTATCCCATGCTTAAAACCAAGGAAATCACATTTATGTGCTCTAGCATCAAACGTTAGTTTATGTGTAGATGGAGTAGAGGCATAGCATAAACAACCAAAAACATTCAAATTGCTCAAATCTAGAGGCTACCTATATAAGTATCTCATAAGAGGACTTATTGCCTAATAACTTTGTGCGAATTATATTCATCAAGTATACAAAATAAAGAGCAACAGAAGACCAAAATATCTTAGGTAGCTTAGTCTGAAACACAGGTGCTCTAGTTATATTGAGAATGTGTTGATATCGACTTTCAACCCTACTATTTTGTTGTGGGCTTGACACATAACTTTTCTCATGAATTATGCCTTTGGAAGAGTAAAAATCAACAAGGAAAAACTCAGGACCATTATCACTTCCTATCCTATTCACTCTTTTATCAAATTGAGTTTCAACCATGTTAACAAAGCTCCTTGTCTTATCACTAACTTCTACCTTAGATTTTAACATAATTGTGCACATTTTTATTGTGATCATCTGGATAGTTAGGAAATATTTAAAACCATGTATTGAAACTGTCGAAAAAGGTCCCCATATATCAAGGTGAACCAAATCAAAATTTTCTTATGCATTATTACAACTAATGGGAAAAAGCAATTTCTTTTGTCTAGACAAATGACAAACATTCAAAGCACTATGTTCTCCGCTAGGTATATAAGAATATTGTTTATCCAAACATCTCATTCTATTAAATGAAAGATGTCATAACCTTAAATGCCAAAGAATTGAAGATGATAAATGAGCTTTATTCAAACAATTTTGCTTTTTACACCCCTCAAATTTTTTTAAAAACAAAATATCCAAAATGCCCTTGCCTATTTATAATATTCTTCAAACCCATTGATCCCTTCATCACCATTCTTAACCTCATAACTCACATATTACAAAATCATCCATAACTCACCTATCATAACTCATTATCATTCAAAACTCACTCATAACTTACACCCCATTAGTCTCCTCTTCACAATGTGGTTAAAGTGACCCAACTAGGTATATTTATTATTCTGTTTTTGAGTTCATTTTTTTTTTCAAAATCAAGGGATTGTACGTGAACTCAGTCCGCGTACGTTGTAACCTTACGTGAACTCAGTTCACGTACGTTATTAAATTTAAGAAATCCTAGGCAGTACGTGAACTAAGTTCACGTAAGCCTATGTGAATTAAGATTGCGTAATTAATGGAGTTAAGGAGTTCACATGAGGTACGTGAACTGAATTCACGTAACTGTAAGTGAACTAAGTTCACGTAGGCATACATGAATTCCGTTCACATAGGAGCATATTTCTGAACTTTTTTATATGTTCTTTTTTGGATGCAGATAAATGGACCAAGGGGCAGACAACAGTGACGAAATGTATGAACGTTTGGAACCTGATTTTGATGCAATGAATGATGGTATTGAACCTGAAATTGAAGACGCTATAAATGACGTGGTTGAATCTATTATGGTAAATTTGACTGATGTGTTTACCACCAGCATGATGTTTGATACGCAAGATGATTTGTTGAAATGGGTTAGAAATGTTGGAATGGAAAATGGAATTGTCGTTGTCATTTTTAGATCTGAAAATGCGACAGGACAACCAAGAACAAAGATAAAATTAGTTCTTCGTTGTGAAAAAAGCGTTAAATATAGACCTTGGAAGAATCATAAACCTACGAGGAGTAGTGGGACTAGAAAATGTGAATGTTCCTTTAAATTGAGAGGAACACATGTTGGTGACGGATGGTATCTACATGTAATATCTGGTCTCCATTACCACGAATTAGCCAAAAAACTGACTGGTCATTCTTTCTTCGGCCGATTGTCTTGTGAAGAGAAAAATGTAATTAGTGATATGGCGAAGAAAATGGTAATACCAAGAAACATATTGATGACAGTAAAAGATCGAAATGTTGAAAGTTTGACGCCAATAAAAACAAGTTTACAATGCACGTCAAGCATATCGTTCATCACTTAGAGGTAATAGAACATAAATGCAACATCTTTTGACATTGATGGAACACGATAAATACGTACATCGATATAGGAAAGTAGAGGGTTCAAATGAGTTGAGGGATATATTTTGGGCTCATCCAGACGCTATCACTCTTGTAAATAATTTTCACATAGTATTGATTATGGATAGCACATACAAGACCTATAGGTATCGAATGCCATTACTTGAGATTATTGGTGTTAAATCTAATGAAATGACATTTTGCATGGGATTGGCATATCTACAGTCTGAGCATGCTAATAATTTTGTGTGGGCATTACAAATGATGAAAGAACAAATTACAAGTGATGAAGTTCAAGTCATTGTTACTGATAGAGACCTTGCAAGATGATTGTGTTTCCTGAAAAGAAGCAGGTACAAATAATGGAGGTATGGAAGGCTCTTGTTTACAGTTATGATGAGCCTCAGTACTACATGAAGTTGGCTACTTTTGATGGAATTTGTAGTAGTTGTTCTATTTTTTATGATTATGTACATGAGCAGTGGTTAATTCCTCACAAGGAAAGATTTGTTGAGGCATGGAGAAATAGAGTTATGCACTTTGGGAGCACCACAACACAAATGGTGTAGTCGGTACATTGGAGTTTGAAAAGGATATTACAAGACAGTATTGGTGATATATGCAGTGTTTGGAGACCATCAATAGTATGATTATATTACAACACAGTGAGATAATAGCAACATTTGAAAAGAGCATCATTCAAAAGGTGCATCGACATAGTAATAGATTGTAAGCATATTTGCATGGTGTTGTGTCCAAAAATGCAATATATCATATTGCGACAAAGTATGATAACATGAAGTATCTAGGTATTGATAAGTCTGATGTGGTTGTACGATTAGCACAACACATGGTCTACCTTGTGCATGTGAAATGGCCTGGTATAGTATGATCCCACGTTCCATTCCGTAAGACGTTATTCATGTTTGGTGGAGTAAATTAACTTTTCATGATGATGGATCGAGTAAACCTTCAGAGTTATCTGTGAAACATGAAATATATGTGATAATGAAAAATTTTGATGAACTTGATTACCTGGAAAAATTGCACTTAAGATAAATTATGAGAGATCGCATATTCATCCAGTACGTCGATGTGTCGACCTGTTGATAAGGTTAAAACAAAGGAACACCAAAAAAAGACAAAAGTAAGGTGTCAAAATGAGATAAATCAACCAATCGTGATCCATCTTGGTGGGAGTATGTGGATGCAAGTGTTCGATGCAGTGGCACAAATGCATGTTGTAACACCCCGATTTTTAACAGCGCGATTGTATTTTTTTTTCACAACCACTTAATAAAATAATACGTCGTGTCATAACACGACAAGTTAAATAATTAATTTCATCATAAGTACAAATAAACTAAAATAGTTTTCAGAATTAATATTCAAAATATACAAATAGAAAATACACGGGGCTCAAACCCTTGGGGTATTCTCATCAAACACCTGCGCAGAAGTATTACCCCAAAAATGCTATCCCCCATGGTCAAGTCAAAAAAAATGGAACATGGACCCACCAACAAAAGTCATTGTCAAAGTAAGTCATAGATACAGTCATCCCAACATAAAATAAGTACAACCACCAAAATACTAAGGTCATATACAACAAAACTAACCTGATCATCCACTAACAACTACAGTAACAAGGGTGACCACCACACTCTCCACAAGTCTTGTCTGACGCAGTATCTTGCCTCAAATTGACATCCTTCTCCTCATCAGCCATAGACGGATCAGTCTCCTTCGAAGTCAGATCCACCCACAATATAGGTCGCTTCAGTGGCGCTGGAATCTCAAAATAGTCCTCTACCGGCCTAGACGGACCTGGGTTGTCAACCCCCACTGGCATCGGACCCTTACCCTTCTCACTCGTTCCTGGTGCAGGCACCACACCAACGGTGCCCTCCGTCTCACCTCCAACTGTAGGACCCTCTATATCCGTAAATACCCCATTCGCCTCGAGTACCAAACCTGAAGGTACAGGAAAGTCGATCCGCCCGTGAGTATATTCCACATACGACACTACCCCAGCACTCCTACTAGTTCTCACCACCCTCCCTATATAAGTAGCCCTGCTTGAGATGGGGTTGTATACCTAAGCAGTCGGCGTTTGTTGATCAGGGAAGTCAAACGACGTCTCCGTTGTCAGGGTAACCGTCGGTGGAACGAACTCGGGTATCATTTGAGGGCAAAGCCCAATTTTCTACAATAATGTAAATGGTCACCAACCGAAAATAACAGTTAACAATTAACAATTATGTCAAAGACAACAATAACCACTTAGCAGTTCTAGTAAGATAACAACAGTGACAAAATAAGTATACAAACTTATTGATAATGTACAATATCTATGTTTTTTATGATACAAAAGATTAAGAATACAGAACATGTTGCAAGCCCAAGTACAATCAACAATCACAACAACTTATTAGAAACTTAGAATTTAAGGTACTTGCACATATCATTTCCACACATCAGGTCATATCAATCATGACTCGCATGTCAAACACCCTAATGCAATGTGTATATGCCAATGCACATGATCCCGAAATTCACAAACCAAAACCCTCTGCGAGGGGCGTCAATCATAATTATACTGCCTATCACAGGCCCTAGTACTAATTACCGAGGTGCAGTCGCATCACAGGCTAACACGATTTACTTAAAGTGTAGCCTATCACAGGCACTACACATAAGTTAAATCCTCGTAAGAATAAGATGGACCATCTAATCACGTGGAACCACCCCATAACACATCACAGTCACTACTTAACTTTACGGCCCATCACAGTCACCGCTTAACTCTGTGGCCCATCGCAGTCACCACTTAACTATGAAATGCATGAGCGTACTCTGACTCTCTTCTCTGTAATTATTCAGTAAATCCAACAACGAAACTCGGATACTTCATATTATTTATCATATGCATTAAAAATGTTTCCAAAGTAATTAAGGGCATGAACAAATATTTAAAAATATAATTTTTGACAAAAATCCAGGTAGTATTCGAATACAGCTTCTTGTAGACGAATACATATGCTAAGTCAGTAGCAAATTCTGCAGTTCTGCATTCGAATACGAAGAGTCGTAGTCGAATACAGATGCTAAGTCAGAAACAAAATCTGCAGTTCTGTATTTGAATACGAAGAATCGTAGTCGAATATAGATGCTAAGTCAGTTGCGAAATCTCCAGCTCTATATTCGAATTTGAAGAGTCGTAGCCGAATACAAATGACAAATCAGTAACAAAAATCACGTATTTGTATTCGAATATGAAGTGTCGTATTCGAATACGAAGTTCAAAATTTAAATAAAAACTTAGCGTTGCATGAGTGTATTCGAATACGCTAGTGCCGTATTCAAATACATATTCGAAAACAGTATAATTTTTCAAGTAAATTTCAACTTCAGTACAAACTCTTTTATTTGAAAATAACAACAAACACCACAACAATCAATCTCTCAACAACAATACATGCAAACTAAAAAGTTGGAAAGAGCCCCTTACGTTCATTAACGCTTTCTCAACCGTTTTCATTACCGCAATAAAAGATGGCGAAACTCTCGCTCGCGTCGTCGCCTCCTAAGTTAGCTCACAAGCATCGTAGTGAGGAGATGAGTAACTTTCCCTCTTGACACTCTTCAAATGGAAGCTTTGATCTCGAAGTAATCTAGGATCTGTGTTTTGTTTTTCTTGCTACCAACACATATGTTTTGAAACAGAAAAAAGGAAGATGGAGCAGAGGTACTCGCGGGCAGGTAGGAGGAAAATATTTTCCTTTTATGATTTCCTTTTTCCTTCCCTCTCACATACATGTATATATATATATATATCATACTTCCCACTTACTATATATATATATATATTACTTGCTTACTAAGTATATATATATATATATATATATATATATTAATTAAAACTAACCCACAAATCTAAATACTCTTACACACATCACTTCACTCACAACTCAAACTTATTTTGATAAACTGCCCGGTATTAAATTCCCTGTAATATAATTAAATTATTCTTCGACAATTAATTTTAGTCGGGTCTCAAAATATATATATATATATATATATATATAAATATATACAAATATTAATAATATTACAAACATCTCATAAAATATTTTTGATACTTAATCCATAAAATAATTTAAAATTAAGGGTCTAACATTACTACCCCCCTAAAATTAGTTTCGTCCTCGAAATTATGCGTCGATAAACAAATCAGGGTGATGTTCCCTCATCTTACTCTCTAGTTCCCATGTTGCGACTCTAGTAGTTGGATTCCAAATCACTTTGACTAGCGACACTTCCTTGTTCCTTAACTGTTTAACCTTCCTGTCCTCAACTCTTATAGGTAGTACTTCAAATGACAAGTTATCCTTTAGTTGAATTGCGTCTGGTTCGATCACATGTGACGGATCCGAAATGTATTTCCTTAATTGTGACACGTAAAATACGTCGTGGATATTGGACAATATTGGAGGTAAAGCAATTCGATAAGCCACTGGTCCAATTCGTGCAGTAATTTGGTATGGTCCAATAAATTTTGGAGTTAACTTTCTTGATTTAATGGCTCTGCCAACTCCAGTTGTAGGTGTGACCCTTAGAAACATATGATCACCCTACTCGAATTTCAAAGGTCTGCGACGCTTGTCCGCATAACTTCTCTTACGGTCCTGCGAGATCTTCATTTTCCCTTTTATCCTCTTGACCTTCTCTGTGGTCTGTTGCACCATCTCAGGTCCTTCAATCATACTATCTCCGTCCTTATACCAACATAAAGGCGTATGGCACTTGCGTCCATACAAGGCCTCATATGGTGCCATTCCAATGCTTGCATGGAAACTATTGTTGTAAGTAAACTCCATCAACGGCAATACATCATCCCAGCTCCCTCTATCATCTAATACACATGCTCTCAGTAAATCTTCCAAGGACTGATTCATTCTCTCAATCAGTCCGTCTGTTTGCGGATGGTATGCTGAACTCAACCTTAGTTTCGTTCCCAATGCTTCATGCAACGCTCCCCAAAAGTGAGATGTGAATTTTTTGTCACGATCCGATACGATACTCGAAGGTACTCCATGTAATCTAACAATTTCTGCAATGTAGATCTCTATCAGCTTATCTACCTTATAGGTGATCTTTACTGGAAAGAAATGTGCGGATTTAGTTAATCGATCCACTATCACCCAAATAGAATCATTCTTTCTCCTTGTTTTCGGCAATCAAGTTATAAAGTCCATGGAAATGTTGTCACACCTCTATTCAGGTATATCTAAAGGTTGTAATACTCCAGTAGGTGCCTGATGTTCCACTTTCGCTTTCTGGCAAGTTAAACAAGTTGATACATACTCCACTACATGCCTCTTCATTCCTGGCCACCAAAAATTTTGCCTCAAGTCCTGATACATCTTTGTCGCTCCAGAATGGATACTCAATTTGCTTTTATAAGCCTCCTCTAAAATTGTTCTCCTCAGCTCCGCAACTGCTTGTACACAAATCCTTCCATTACATCTCAAAATATTATTCGGTCCAATCTTAAACTCAGTCGTCTTTCCTTGCACTATTAGGTTCCTCTTCTATTGGATTAATGCGTCATCTTGAGAATTCGTAATGTCCTCAAGTAGACCACTCCAAATTTTTATCATTCCATATTTTAAAATTCCCGGTGCAAACTCTACGTCCAAGTGTAGGTCTCTAAACGCTTCCCACAAGTCTTGTTGTTTAGCCATTATTGTTAAAGATACTAACACACTTCTTCTACCCAATGCATCAGCCACCACATTGGCTTTCCCAAGGTGGTAGTACAATGTGAAATCAAAATCCTTGAGAGTCTCCATCCATCTCCTCTGGCGCATGTTCAATTCTATCTGATCAAACAGATATTTCAAACTCTTATGGTCACTGAACAATGTAAACATGCATCCATATAAGTAGTGCCTCTAGATCTTTAATGCAAAAACTACCGCAACAAGCTCTAAATCATGAGTAGGATAGTTTCGTTCGTTAATTTTCAATTGTCTTGAGGCGTAGGCTACAGCTTTCTTGTGTTGCATCAAAACACATCCCAACCCTTGGTGAGATGCATCACAGTAAACCTCATATGGTTCTTCTGGTTGTGTTAAGACTAATACTGGTGAGGTTGTCAGCTTTTCCTTAAGTAACTAAAAATTTTCCTCACACTTCTCTATCCATGCGAACGACTGATTCTTTCTAGTGAGTTGTTTCAACGGGGCTACAATCTCAGCAAATCCGTCAATAAACCTCTTGTAGTATCCTGCCAGTCCGAAAAAACTTCGTATGTCTGTGATAGTCTGAGGCTGTTTCCAGGCGAGGATTGTCTCAATCTTTGTCGGATCCACAATGATTCCTTCTTTGGTTATGACATGTCCTAAGAAGTTCACTTTTTCTAGCCAAAACTCGCACTTCGACAGATTGGCATAGAATTGCTTCTTAGCAAAACTTCAAGAACTTGACGTAAATAATCTCCATGTTCTTCCTCATTCCTTGAATAAATCAATATGTCATCGATGAACACCACAACGAATTTATCAAAAAATGGGCTAAAGATTCTATTCATGTAATCCATAAAAATTGTTGGGGCATTTGTAACTCCAAATGGCATAACAAGATATTCATAATGTATGTAACGGGTTCTAAAAGCAATCTTCTGAATATCTTCTTCTCTTACCCGAATCTGATGATAACCTGACTTCAAATCAATCTTCGAAAACACAGCGGCTCCTTTTAATTGATCCATCAAATCGTCGATACATGGTAAAGGATAATGATTCTTAACAGTTGCCTTGTTAAGGTGTCTATAATCCACACATAAGCGCAAGCTTCCGTCTTTTTTCTTGACCAACAACACCGGAGCTCCCCATGGTGACATGCTTGGTCTGATAAATCCTTTCTCTAACAAACCTTCAATTTGGCCCTTGAGCTCGTTCCATTCCAATGGGGATATCCAATACAGCGCAATCGAAATAGGTCCAGTTCTTGGGTGTAGATCAATGAAGAACTCCACCTCTCTTGCTGGGGGTAATCCTGGAATTTCTGTTGGAAATACGTCTGGGTACTCCTTGACAAGCACAACATCTTCTATGCGCACATCTATCTTTGCCTCCACGTTAGCCAACGATAGAAACTCTTGAGTTCCTTCTCTTATTGACACTCCGAGTTTGTTGGCGGCTAAATACCGAACGACTCCATGTTCGGGGAAAAGAACTAATTTGCGAGCACAATCCAAGACTACATAGCAATGAAGGAATGGGTTGCCCCCGAATCAAAGAGTGCAGTTAGTGTGTTACCTGCAATCTCGCAGTCTCTTTGGATCAAATTGTAAGAGACATGGATGTATTATGAATCCATATAGTATTATGAGACATGGATGTGAATCATGTACCATCCATATCCACTACATCATCATTTCTCATATGTGTTGATACAACCAAAAGACTTTGAGCATGAGTATTAATAAGCCTCGTCCAATAATACTATATTCAACTCCTCCAATAATACGTGAATATTCAATTTGTAGTTTATTACTATATTTATTCGTGTATACAAAACTCTTTCGAAAAATGTATATATATCTATTTATAAGACTATTTTGAAAAATGTATATGTCTCTATTTATAAGATTCTTTTTAAATTTTCAACTACGCTAATTACTCTTTTTACTAACATACTTTTAATTAATTTATATCTTTTTTTATAATCAACAATAAATATTATAATAAAAACATTAATTATTTCTCTTTTTTTAAGAGTAAACTTGTAAAAATAATATCAATTATTAACAAATTTAATACTACTATTAACTTTCTAAATTTCCATAATTTGATCAGATGGATTTTATATATAAAGATAGAGATAATAAGCAGGAGAAATAATTTAAAAGGTATATATTCGAGGTAGTTTATTATCTACGTCAAGATTTGAACCAGTTATACAACAAACAAACTAGATGTTTGACTTGAGAAAAGTCAACGGAATACTATGCATGAGTTGTGCTGCTTCAGATTAGAGCAATCACTACCGCGGCTTTATGAACGATTTTGGTCTGAGGTATGTCTTAAAACGAAAACGAAACGACTTAAACAATTTATAAACAAATATAATGAGATAAGGAATAAGAAAACACATTTATTTTTATACTAGTTTGGAACAATAACAATTGTTATTACACGTAGTTTTCTATTTTGAATAAAAAAGGAAAATGGCACATAAGGGAAACGTAACAGAAAGAAAGAGAGTATTGCTGCAGAAAAACAATATTTTATTTGATAATGAAAGTTATATTTTAATGCACTTGAAACATAACTGACTAAGAGATAATGCTCCATGGTTATAGGAACCACTACCAACAACAATGAAATAAAATAGGAAACTAACTTCAGTAAAATAATAGATATTTTATTTTGGCCAATTCAAACTAAAAATACTTTGCTAGCATCTACGGCACGTTCTCAACACTCCTCTTTGCCTTGGAGGCTGCAAACTCCAACCTTTTTTCTAAAAAATTCAAACCTACTAAGTGGAAAAGACTTGGTAAACATATCAGCAGCATGGTCTTTTTTGTTCTGCAGTAAACTAGATTTACATCACTATTTTCTTGCACTTCTCTTAAGTAAAATAATTTGACATTAAAGTGTTTGATCTTCCCATGAAACACTGGATTATGTTAAGATTAGAAAATATTTTGTTACTTAATTTAAATCGTCAAATATTCTCAAAACTGTAAATTAGGAATTTGTAAAGCTGTGAGATATGTGTACAGCAATTATTCCTAAATAGAAGAGAGGAATTATAAGGCCTCTTATATATATGTATTGCATCATTCAGTAAAAAGTATGAAATACAGAATTATCTTTTGAAACCATTTCTATATGGTATCAAGAGCCAGCACCGCCTCCACAATATAGGAATCGATGGTTTGTTGGTTTCTTTGGGTAATTTCTGATGACTTCTTCTGATAAAAATTCCGCTGCTGCTCATAATGAAGCGCTCACCCCAGAACGACTTGACGGCACGAACTATGTTGAGTGGTCGTTGAATGCGCAGAATAAGATCAGAGGCAGAAAACATTGGGGCTACATCACCGGATCAAAGGCTGCACCAAAAAATAAGGAATCTGATGAATATGAAGCATAGAAAGATGAAAATTGTTTGGTCAAGTCTTGGCTTCTGGACTCTATGACCAAAGAAATCAGATCCCTCTTCATTCGCTTAGCAACGGCAAAGCAAATTTGGGAGACTGCGAAGGAGACGTACTCGGTCAACCAAGATGCGTCTAGAGCTTATCAATTGTATCGTGAGGTAACCTCTACTCAGCAAAATGGAGGATCTGTCATTACATACTTTGGTAAATCGCAGAGGTTGTGGCAGGAGTATGATGTTATTAAAGATTGTACCATGGAATGCCCTAAAAATGTTGAGAAGTATAACAACATGGTTAATTCCCAGCGAGTTTATGTGTTTTTGGCTGGTCTGGATTCACAATTGGATGGAGCTCGTGGTCGTATCCTTGCTACCACTCCTGTTCCAAATGTTCAATCAGTTTATGCAACTGTTTGTGCAGAGGCAAATCGCCAAGATGCTATGCTAGGCAGTGAGTCTACTGAGGTGTCTTCCTTTGCTGTCAAGAAGTATTCTAAGAAAGAATTTCACAAGTGTACCCATTGTAATGGGGATAATCATGTCAAAGAGACATGTTTTCAACTCCATGGCTATCCAAATTGGCATCCAAAAGGAAAAACTACTTCCAATAACAAGGCAGAAAATGTTAAAAGCCATGTTGCCACTGCTACTGGATTTGTAACCAAGTTAGGTATTTCTAACTCTGCTCTTAGTTTTTCTGTTGTTACTAAAGGTAGAGATTGGATAATTGATACAGGTGCTAGTGACCGTATCACTTGTGATCCTCATAAATTTACTAATTTTTCCTCTAAATGTTCTAAAACTGTCGTTATCAATGCCAATGGAGTCTCAACTCCTATTGAAGGTGTTGGTACTGTATCCCTCTCACCCTCCTTATCAGTACCTAATGTTTTATGTGTTCCTAAATTGGATTGCAATCTTCTCTCTATTAGTCAATTAACCAAATCACATTCTTGTGTTGCTTCATTTTACCCAACCCATTGTGATTTTCAGAAGATACAGACCAAGGAGAAGATTGGCAGTGGTAGAGAAAGTGAAGGGTTGTATTATCTTGATAATGTTTCACCACAAACTCATCAAGGAGGATTGGCTTATCTTGCAAGTGAGAACATACAAGATAACAATAAAAAAAAGGAAATATGGTTATGGCATAGACAATTGGGACATCCCTCCTTTGGTTATCTGAAAAAAATTGTTTCCCTCATTATTTCAAAAATGCAATATTTCAGATTTTCTTTGTGAAACTTGTGGAATGGCGAAAAGCCATCGTGCTGTTTTTCCCTTGAGCAATAAAAAAACTGTTTTCCCTTTTTCATTAATTCACACAGATGTTTGGGGTCGTGCCCCGCAATCTACGGATAATGGAAAAAAATGGTTTGTCAGTTTTGTTGATGATTGTACTCGGGTAACTTGGGTATATTTGCTTAAACATAAAAGTGATGCGTATGGTGTGTTTCGTTCCTTCCATCAAATGATAGTTACACAATTTAACATGTGTATAAAGGTCATCAGATCAGATAATGGAGGAGAATATTTCAGGACTGAATTAATTGAGTTTATGAACTCTAAAGACATTTTGCATCAAACTACATGTCCTTATTCACCCCAACAAAATGGAGTGGTTGAGAGCAAAAATAGACATATATTAGAGGTGACTAGATCACTTTTAATAGAGGGTCATGTTCCATCTCATTTGTGGGGAGAGGCTGTGAACACTGCGGATTATTTGATTAACCGAACCCCTTCTAGTGTGCTTAACTTTAGAAGACCTCTAGATGTGTTGTTTGATCAATGTGTTCTTCCTTCCATAGTTCATCTACTACCTCATATTTTTGGATGTGTTATATATGTTCACTTACACCCACATCAACGAACAAAGCTTGAAAAAAGAGCTATCAAATGTGTATTTGTTGGGTATGGATCAACTCAAAAAGGTTATCGTGCTTACCATCCAACATCAAAGAAATTTTATATTTCTATGGATGTGACTTTTCATGAAGAAAAATATTTTTATGTTGATTCTGAACTTCATGGGGGGAATGTGAGTGAAGTGCAGCATCAAGATGTTAACATGTTTAATACTGATACATAATTATATTGTGAAGACGAATTGTCTTGTAAAAATCACTCTGCAAGAAGTAAGCCAATCCTGGACATGGGAACTTCACCTTTAGATAATACATCGCTTCCTGATCAAAACCAATCAGCTCAATCTTCTCCACAGGTTCAACGTGATTCTTCAGAGGTATCTCTTGAACCTATCCTTGATAATACAATTATAGATGAAGTTGATCCTGTTTTTAATTCTGAAATTGATTCTTCTTTGCATGAAACTGATCATAAAATTGAACCTGGTTTGCATGAGACCACTGAGTCTACTGTTATCCAATATAATCTTCCACCCCGTTCTAACCGTGGTCAACCTCCAAATCCGATATAAACCAGACCTCCAAGCTAAAATTAAATATCCCATTAGTAAATATGTGTCATTTCACAAGTTATCTCAGTCATATGCATCTTTTGTATCTCAATTATCCTCAATGTCTATTCCTAGTATTGTACAGGAAGCCTTGGCAGATCCTAGATGGACAAAAGCAATGGTTGAGGAGATGGCAGCCTTGAAAAAAAACCACACTTGGGATATTGTTCCTTTACCAAGAGGGAAGAAAACAGTAGGTTGCAAATGGGTCTTCACAATTAAACACAAAGCTGATGGAACTATTGAGAGGTATAAAGCACGATTGGTGGCAAAAGGTTACACTCAGTCTTATGGTGTAGATTATCAAGAGACATTTGCATCGGCTGCCAAACTCAACACTGTGAGAATACTTTTATCACTAGCAGCAAACCAAGATTGGCCTCTTCTACAATTTGATATGAAAAACGCTTTCCTACATGGAGAAATTTCAGAAGAAATCTATATGGAATTCCCACCAGGCATGATAGATTCAAATGGAACGAAGGTTTGCAAATTAAAGAAAGCTCTATATGGATTAAAGCAATCCCCAAGAGCATGGTTTGGAAGGTTTACTAAGTCTATGAAGATTTTTGGCTATAGAGCAAGTAATTATGACCATACTTTATTTTTGAAGAAAGGAGAAGGTAAAATTACAGCTTTGATTATCTATGTGGATGATATGATAGTTACCGGAAATGACCAGAATGAAATTTCTAGTTTACAACAATACCTTGCATCTGAATTTGAGATGAAGCAACTTGGAAACCTCAAATAGTTTTTGGGTATTGAAGTGGCTAGATCAAAGCATGGTATTTTTCTATGCCAAAGAAAATATACTCTTGACTTATTATCTGAAACTAGGCTGCTTGGGTGTAAACCAGTTGATACACCAATTGAACAAAATCACAAGCTCTTTCAATGTTTAAATTCTGCTACAACAGACAGAGGAAGGTACCAGAGGCTGGTTGGAAAACTAATTTACTTGTCTCATACACGTCTAGATATTACGTATGCAGTGAATGTCGTTAGTCAATTTATGCATGATCCACACAAGCCTCACATGGATGTTGTTGAGAGAATTTTGAGATATTTGAAGTCCACTCCTGGAAAAGGAATTTTGTTTTCAAATCATGGGAATTTGAAGGTAGAGGGGTACACTGATGCTGATTGGGCAGGTTCAAAAAATGATAGAAAGTCTACCTCTGAATATTTCACTTTTGTAGGGGGGAATCTTGTAACTTGGAGGAGTAAAAAACAGCCAGTAGTAGCCAGATCTAGTGTTGAAATGTTCTGGGGAATCTCATAGTTTAGAGGCATGGCACTTGGGGTATGTGAACTTTTGTGGGTTTGAAATGTTCTGACAAATTGGGGTTTTAAACCAAATGAAGTTATGAATCTGTTTTGTGACAATACATCAGCAATAGCAATTGCTCATAATCCTGTCCAACATGATAGAACAAAACATGTGGAGATTGATAGACATTTCATCAAAGAAAAGCTTGAAGCTGGAATAATTTCATTTCCATTTGTAAGATCAGACTTGCAATTAGCTGATGTTCTCACCAAAGAAGTGGCAAGCAGGGTGTTTAATGAGTCTTTATTCAAGTTGGGAATGTGTGACATCCATGCACCAACTTGAGTGGAGGTGTTAAGATTAGAAAATATTCTGTTACTTAATTTAGATCGTCAAATATTCTCAAAACTGTAAATTAGGAATTTGTAAAGCTGTGAGATATGTGTACAACAATTATTCCTAAATAGAAGAGAGGAATTATAGGGCCTCCTATATACATGTATTGCATCATTCAGTAAAAAGTATGAAATACATAATTATCTTTCGAAACCTTTTCTATAGATTATATGAGATTGAAATAGCTGCTTGATTATCAACAAAAATGTATGTGCTTTGCTCTTGCTTCAAGCCCAAATGTGCTAAAATATTCCTTAACCAAATAGCTTGATTTACAGCTATTGTTGCAGCTACAAACTCAGCTTCTGCTGTTGATTGAGCTACAACTATTGTTGCTTTGAAATTAGCTTCATCAACTTTATCAGCCCAATCCTCATTGTTTTGAATTCATCAAGCTGATTTTTTTTAAGTCTCCTTTGCATAATTTTTTCTTTTGACAAATAAAAATCTCATTCTTGTTTTGAGTGATTTCCATGCCTAGAAAATAAGTCATAAGACAAAGATTAATCATCTCAAATATATCTTTCATTTCTTGCTTGAATTCTTCAACTAGTGCTAAGTTGCTTCCTGTTACTAAAAGATCATCAACATACAAGGAAATGATTAAAATATCAGTACCATCATTCTTGACATAGAGTGTAGCTTCACATAGGCTCTTTTGAAAGCCCAAATGCAACAAATGATCATAAGTTCTATTGTACCACAATCTTGGGACTTGCTTTAAGCCATATAGAGCTTTTTTAGCAAGTAAACTTTATCTTCTTGGCCTTTGATCACAAAACCTTCTGGTTTCTCAACATATATCTCCTTCTTTAGAAAACCATTAAGGAAACTTGACATGACGTCCATATGATACACTTGCCACCCCTTTTGTGCAACAATGGAAAGTAATAGCCAGATTGTGTCATGTCTTGCTACATGTGCAAAAGTATCTGAATAATCAATTCCAAATATTTGAGAATAGCCCTTCACAAAAAAGCCTTGCTTTGTGTTTGTTTAAAGAGTCGTATGGGTTGAGTTTTTTTCTAAACACCCATTTTACTCCAATGATCTTTCTATCTGAAGGTTTTGGAACTAACTCCCAGGTTTGATATTTGTCGATCATGGACAGCTCCTCTTGCATCGCAACTATCCGCTTCTCCTCCATAGCAGTTTCTTCAAAACTGGCTTGTTCAAATACAACAAAATTGCACACTGCTACACTGCTTCTTTGATAGATGTTGATGTTAGAGACTAACCTTGTGCCTCGAACTGGTGGATCATATACAGTATCTTTAAGCAACAATTAGTATTATGATTCTTCTTTCAGATTGTGTTGTAGCCATTAAATATTCCCAGTTCATCCTGTTTGTCAAGCTTGTCACGTTTAATCTGAGGTACATGCGAGTAGCACAAACAACCAAATACTTTAAAAAAATCAAGAGAAGGTTTAAAACCAAACCGGACCTCAAATGGAGTTTGATTTGGCAAAGCTCATGTAGGATGTCTATTTTGTATGAAAACTTTCGTACTTGCAGCTTCAGCCCATAACTTCTTTGGCAATTCCTTTTTATAAAGCATACACCTAGCCATCTCCATGATTGATCTATTTTTCCTTTCACTCACTCCAATTTGTTTGGGAGTGTAAAGAGCTATCAATTGATGTTCAGTCCCTGCTTCATAACAAAATTGTTGAAATTGATTAGAAACACACTCTTTAACATTATCCGACCTTAGAATTTGAATACGACAATTGCTTTGATTTTCAACATGAGCTTTGAATTTCCAAAACACAGTTGCTACTTCTTGTATCTAAGAAAATAAATCCAACACATTCTGGTTAAGTCATCAATCAAAACAATATAATAAAGACTTTCATTTAGTGATGGAGTTCTTTGTGGTCAAGCAAGATTAGTGTGAATAAGTTGGAGCTTCTGGCTCGCCCTCCAGTTACTTGTAGGAAATGGCTTCCTTATTTGCTTCCCCTATTGACAAGCTTCACATTCATTTAGCTTTTCTTTTAAGGAGGAAACTCCATGAAATAGTTGATTTTTCAGCATGTATTCCCTTCTTGAATGATAGAAATGGCCTACTCTTTGAAGTAGCAATATCGATTTACAAGAAAGGGGGGTTTGAATTGTAAATTCGCCCTTTTAAAATTCCTGTTAAAAACATAAGAAAATAACTCAAGATTGATCTTGGTTGTGAAAACAGAAAAAAGAGAACGTTCTTGGTTTTCACCAGAAAACAGAGAACGTTCTTGGTTAGTTAAAATCAACAGTTCAGTTTATCTATTTAACTTGATAATTAACAGACTGAAAGTAAATAGAGATAAGGGAAGAGATATCACACACAGATATATCCTGGTTCACCCAACCCGGGCTACGTCCAGTCCTCACCACGGTGAGATTTTCCACTAAGTGTTTAAAACAAGAACCTTCTTGGTTTTACAGCACCTAGCTTAGATTAACCTTGATCTTTGTTACAGACTTTAATCTAATTCCACCCAGAAAGAGATTAATCAAATCACCTACCAACCTTGATAGTGATTTCTTACAATCTACCCCACACTATACTTAACTCTTATAGTTTGAGTTTTACAATAATGATGAGATTGTTTAGAATCTGAGATGTCTCAACTCTTGTTTGAGATTCGATTCTTTACAAAGAATTCAGTATAAATGTATCAGAGTCAAAAGAATTTAATCAAACTGATTCTTGTAAGTGATGAGAGATTTTCATGTATGTATGTGAGTGATTGATGATATATCTTGGCACTTGAATGTCTTTGATTTTTGGACAGAATTTGAGTATGCTCAACTCGTGTTTGAGATTATATTCTTGACAAAAGAATTCAGTAGATGATTCTGATATGAAGAGGAAAAACAGAACTGAATGTATGTGTTTGAGATGATTTTTGTTTATGATTGAGAAGCTTTCAAGTATGAAGATGTATGTGAGTGATGTTTTTCTCTGTACTTTAAGCTGTATATCTTCCTGAGCTTTTGCCTTCCTTTTATAGGCGTGAGAGCATATAATGATGGTCAAATAGAGCCGTTGGTAGTGCTCTTGTCAGGCTTGACCAAAGGCATTATTTCTGAATAAAAATAATCAAACTTTTGAATATTTTTATTTTCTGTTTAGACTGGGCTGTGTGTTGCATTTTGGATCAAATTTACTTGAGTGATTACTGATCCTTTAACACTTCTGATAAGTGATAATATTGTAGGCTTGAACTGGAGCTTTTGAATCACTTAAAACAGATTAAAAACGATCACAAAGCTTGTTGCAGAAAAACTGTATTTGCTGGAGATTGATGATCAATCTGGAGCTTTAGCTTTTGGGTTTCCTGGAGATTGATAATCAATCTGGACTGATTTCTGAACATACTGGAAGATATCTTGATGCATTGTATATTGTTAAGATTGTTTATCAATCTTGACAGCAGAACTGGAGTTTTGATTATGTCAAAGCAGCTTGGAGAATGATGATGAACTTCTGCATAATGTTAATGAAAATTCTGGAGATTGATAATCAATCTGGAGTCCTAGTATTTGAACTTTCTGGAGATTGATAATCAATCTGGAGGTTCAGTTTTGATCATTTTGGATATCTTCCTGATCTTTTCTTAGATCTGTTTTGATGTAAACATACTTCAAGATCGTTCAACGTTCTTGGCAATCAAGCTGGAGAATGATGTTCAGTATGCTGGAGAATGATTGTCATTCTGGAGATTGATGATCATTTCTAGAGACTGATGATCATTCTTGATAGAAGATCATTCTGGAGACTGTTCTGATCATTCTAGACATTCTGATGTCCAAGAACAGACTTGGTTCTTCCTCTGAATGTATTTTCTGGAGGTATCCTCTGAATGTATTTTCTGGGGATATCCTCTGATATCGTTTTCTGGAGATATCCTCTGGTATCCTTTGGTTGAGGTATCCTCTGGTATTCTCTAGTTGAGGTATCCTCTAATATCCTCTGGTTGAGGTATCCTCTGATTGAGGTATCCTCTGATATCCTCTGGTTGAGGTATCCTCTGATATCCTCTGGTTGAGGTATCCTCTAATATCCTCTGGTTGAGGTATCCACTGATGGCAGCTTGGTGAGGTATCCTCTGATGGCAGCTTCGTGAGGTATCCTCTGATGGCAGCTTGGTGAGGTATCCTCTGATGTCAGCTTGGTGAGGTAGATGACAGCTTCGTGAGGTATCCTCTGATGGCAACTTGGTGAGGTATCCTCTGATGGCAGCTTCGTGAGGTATCCTTTGATGACAGCTTCATGAGGTATCCTCTGATGGCAACTTGGTGAGGTATCCTATGATGGCAGCTTCGTGAGGTAT
Organism: Cicer cuneatum; assembly: GCA_037974295.1. Lineage (NCBI taxonomy): Eukaryota > Viridiplantae > Streptophyta > Magnoliopsida > Fabales > Fabaceae > Cicer > Cicer cuneatum. The sequence goes on from JBBPBO010001986.1 coordinate 39,627,454, forward strand.
CCTCTGATGTCATCGGGTAACATCTGCTGTTTTTTCAGATTGTGTCAAGAGTGTTCTTTATGCTGATTTCTTGGCTTTCCTTGAATCATTAACATGCTGTTAATTCTGGACATTCTGGAGACTGTTCAGTCTTGCTTTGGCAGCTTGATTCATGGCCTTTTTTCTTTGCGATTAGAATGGTTCCTTTTGATTCTAATTGATCACATCTGTTCCTTGTCATGTACTCTCAGTACTGATGTAAATTCCAGATGCAATAACTTTAATTAAGTGCTGGAGAAAGTTTGGTCTTTATGCTATCACAGTCTTGCGAACATTCTCCGTTTTCCAGAATATGTCAAGAATGTTCTCTGTTGTTGTTTTCTTCGATTCTTGCTTTGTTCACTTATGCAGTTCCTTAAACAAACTTAAGTGAAATCATTAGTAGATCACCATTCATAAGACTTAATCATTTAATTAAAAAGGTTTGTTGTCATTAAAACATATATCAAAAAGGTTTTTTCCTCAACACTCTTTTGTGCTAAAGATCGATTGTGCTTGTTGTAACAAGAAAAGCAGATTGCTCCTCCTTCATTAGATCAAATGAAAAAATCTTTCTCTTCATTTTAACTTGGATTAAATACGTTTTTAGTTTTTCTAATTATACCAACTTCATTGTTCAATCCCTCTAAAAAATTTCTTTGAACTTTGGCCCTTTTAAATTTTCGATTACCAATTTTAGTTTTGGTGTTTTTACAAATCTGGCATGTTCTAATTAACATTTTTATTACATATCATTGTTAAAACTTTAAAATATTTCATTAACTTAATAACTTAACTATTTAATCTTTAATTTGAAGTTATAGATAAATTAATAAAGATTCAATATTAAGTAGTTAAATTATTAAACTAATGATATTTTAAAGTTTCATCAATGATATGTCATAAAAAAAAAACTCATTTGGAACATACGATGTGATCTTTTGTATAAAAACAGTGACTAAAATTAATAACAGAAAATTTAGAAGGATGGATGTTCAAAGTAATTTTTTAAAGGGACTAAAAATGAAAGTTGGTATATTTATAAGGACTAAAAACATATTTAACACTTTTAACTTTCATAATTTCTTGGCCTGCTGGGTCCTTGATTATGCCATTTTTATCTTCAAAAATAACTTTGAACCTTTTTTCAAGTAGCTGTTCAACCAAGTTCTGATTAATTTCAGGTACATATAGAACATCACTGAGATTTTTTGTACTTAAGTAGCTTGTTATAGATAATTTTCCCTTGGCTTTAACTGGAATGTGTTCACCATTTCCAATTCTGACCCATTTCACTTCAGTGCCCTATACTTTCTTGAACAAAGTTTTGTCGTAGGTCATGTGGTTAGTGCAACCACAATTAATCAACCAAGATTTACACGAACTGTTGTTGGAAAAACATGATGCATCAAAGAGTTGGTCTTCATCCTCCTCTTGTTATGCATTTTCTGTTTCAACTACAACTTGTTTGATTTTAGCTCTTCATGACCCATCTCATTGCACTTGTTGCACTTTGTATCTAGCCTTCTCCAACATTTAAATGGGAGGTGACCCATTCTTTCGCAGTGTTGACAAGGTGGGTAACTTTTCTCTTTACCTTTTCCTTTGATGTAATTATTTGCAGCATTTTCACTACTTGTTGGCTTATACTTCAGATAATTTGATTCCTTGCTCTTGGTCGATAAAGCACCTTCAACCATTTGATCTTACCTCATAAGGCGTTGCTGCTCTAAGGGCAAGGCATGTATGACTTCCACTAAAGTGATCTTACAAAGATCCTTTGTGTTCTCTAAAGAGGCTATGGATGCCTTATATCTTTCGAGCACTTTAACTAGAATTTTTTCAACAATTCTAGAATGAGCAAATTTAGTTCAAAGTAATCTAACCTAGTTTGCAATGGAAAGCAATTTGTCTTAGTATTCTTTGATTATATCAGACTCTTTCATTCTCTGCAACTCATATTCCCTCATTAAATTTAGCACTTGCATGACTCGGATCATTTCATCCCCTGCATATTATTCCTTCAAATAGTCCAAAATTGCTTTTGGTGTTTTGAGGGACATGATTCTAGTGAAAATTGTTTTTGAAACTCCAGTAAAGAGACGTCATTTTTCTTTTGCCTTCCTAGTTTTTTCCTTCTCATTGTGACATTTTATTTGAGCCATAGTAGGACTATTCGGCAACAGAGGAGCTTCATAATCCTCTTGCACGGCTTCCCAAAGATCCAAAGCTTCTAAGTAAGACTCCATTCTTATTTCCTAAAGGTCATAGTTGTTAGAACCAAGTTGGTTTGAAGAACTATGACCCTTTTTTTTTATGATAACAAAATTATTTTGTGGGAACAATTTAAAGCACTAATCTTCTTCTTAAGTGTGAAGTTCCTAGATCAGGTTATTTTGAATGACTTTATGCTACAACGTCTGATGTTTGGACTAAGTTATAGGAACACCAAGACTCCTTTTTTACTTTTGTATTATGTGTCTGATGAACACGCTCTAAAACTCGCCTTTGGTGATTAAGTTATTGCAAGCAATGCTCTAATTAGTTTGTCTCTCATGACTACAATAAGCATTTGACTACTGTGCCTCTAATAACTGCGACAAGAAATTGATTGTCTACCTCTGATAAATCATGCCAAGCAACTGGTCGTCTGACTCTGATAAATAGTCAACGCTCTAATGAAAAGTCAACGCTCGGATGGAAGTCAATGCTTTGAAGAAGACTAATTTGTGCATCCTCGACTTAACTCTTTGAATTCGCTATTTGTTTAATGGTCTTTGTGACATACATAGAATCAATTACAAGGACAAATTCAGGCCAAGATTTAATGTTGAATCAATATCTGAAGATCTGATATGAAACTTCATGATACATGTTGATTTCTTGCACTCAGGAAAACAGCCACAAACCCTAAAGCTTCTCTTTAAAATGACAAGAAACCCTATTTGACAAAGCGAACAACGCTATGCAATAAGCACAATGAAGTCGTCTCTGCACTCTTGCTCTCTGTCCTTTGTTTTGTCTAAGTTCTGAGAAACAATTTATGAGAATACAACATTGTTGACACTCTCTTGTGAGAGTATTCACAAAACCCTTACACTTAATCTTTTGTAACCTAGCCCAATAGTGGCTTCATTCCTCAACAACTTAACTATACTAAGCTAGAAGTTTGAGAAGACTTGAACACTCTCATTTTAACTAGCACATGTTTAGTGGAAGTGTGATTCAATTGGTGAATTGGTGGATTAAATCCTCTAGTTTGAAGGGACTGGACGTATCTACTATGTTGATGGTGAACCGGCATATATTGGTTGTGTTGTTTTGTATTTCTTCTTTATCTGCCCTTTTCTCATTACTTTGTTTTAATTTTGTTGAAAATGTTTTTAAAATAAAACACAATTCAACCCCCTCTTTCTTGTGTTTCTCGTTTCAAAATTAGCATCATAACACAGTCTCAAAGTTTAGCACTTAATCGTGTTGGAGAAAAGACATGTGTTATTATGAGGCTCCCAAAGATGTTGCTAGTGATGAAATATCCACAAAAGATCTCAATGTTAATCAAAAGAAACAATACAAGATGCATCATAAAGTTGGAACCTTTACGATGAATGTTATCACCTTCAAAGAGTTTGAAAAAATGCAGCAACAAAGAAACAACAAAGAGTATCTTCCAGATGGAAGAAGATGAAGACATTGAGAAAATGTTTTCTAGATTCCAAACTCTGATCTCTGGATTGAAGGTTCTCCAAAATAGTTATAGTAACTCTGACCACGTCAAGAAGATCCTTTACCAAAATATTTTTCAGATGAGACAAATTAGACAAGAAAACAATCATCTTCTATGAATGCAAAGAGTTGGGACATTTCAAATCAGAATGTCCTAAACTTGAGAAAGGAAATTCCCAAAGATAATTCAAGGAAAAAAGAAAGGTCTTATAGCTATTTGGTATGACTTTGATGAATCGCCTGACGAAGATGAAGAGCATGCAAACATGACTCTGATGGCAGATACACACTCTGATTCTAAAGACGAGTCTGTTGATCAAGAAATTGAGGTATTACATGGCCTATCTCGTAATGAACTTATAGATATGTTAAATGAGTTTTTCAATGAAAATCACAAAGTTTCTTCAAAACTGAAATCTTTTATAAAAGTTCATGGCATATTAACAAATAAATACAGTTCTCCTGAAAAAGATTTTGAAAACCTCAAAACAGAACATCTAACTCTAATAGAAAATGTTCCACAAATTTCAGAGGATAAAGTATGTAACTCTATTAAGTATGAAAAAGCCTTTCAAGAATTTCTTCCAAACGGCATAGATAGAAGCAAACAAGCCTCTATGATCTATGATGTTAGTATAAACAATAAATGTGGAATTGGTTTTGAAGAACCAGAGAAAACTCCTACGATTACCTTACTTGATGTTGCTTGCATATATTGCTTAAAGAAATGTCACAATAAAAGAACTTTTCCTATGCAAAAAAAAATATAGAAAGAGAAGACGCCTTTTAGAACTAACAAACCAGGACCCAACCAAATGTGTGCACCTAAGAATAAAATAATCTATCTTGCAAATATCCTTATCAACAAAGTTAAAACACCAGTCATGGTACCAAGACAGTGGATGCTCACGACACAAAACACGAGAAAAGTCTATGTTCCAAGACCTGAACCTCAAGAACAGAGGATTCATAGATTTTGGAGGCGATCAGAAGGGTAAAATCATTGGGCACGATACAATAGGTAATGGTTCCATTCCCTCTATTAAAAATGTTTTACTCGTAAAAGGGCTAATGCATAACCTACTAAGCATAAGCCAATTAAGCGATAGTGGTTATCATGTTGTCTTCAATCAAAAGTCATGTGAGGCAATAAGACAAATTGATGGCTCCATATTATTTACAGGCCAAAGGAAAAACAATATTTACAAAATAAACTCATCTGATTTGGAAAAACAAGATGTAAAGTGTCTTATGTTTATGAATAAAGAACTTATTTGGCTTAAAAGATTAGGACATGCCAATTTGAGGTTATTCTCAAAATTGAAAAGACTTGATTTAGTCAGAGGCTTAACCTTAAATACGAATCAGATGTTCTTTGTGAGACATGTTAGGAAGGAAAACTAACAAAATCATTTTTTCCTCTAAAAATGTCGTTTCCACTTCTACAGCACTTGAACTTTTACATCTTTATTTGGCCCTGTAAGAACTGCTTCTACCAGTGGTAAAAAGTATGGACTTGTTATTGTTGATGATTATTCCAGATAAACATGGGTAAAGTTCCTTAAACACAAAGATGAGACTCATAAAGTTTTCACTACCTTTTGCAAACAAGTGCAAAATAAAAAAGGTTTTTGTATTGCAACAATTGGTAGTGACCACGGGGATTGAATATGAAAATACGTTTTTTGAAAACTTTTGTGAAAGGAATGGAATTTTACATAACTTTTCATTTCACGTAACACCTCAACAAAACGGTGTTGTAGAAATAAAAAATGGATCTCTTTAGGAAATAGCACACACCATGACTCATGAAAGGAATGTTGCCAAACACTTTTAGACAGAAGATGTAAACAATGCATGTTATATTCATAATAGTATTTATATCAAACATATTCTTAATAAGACTCCTTATGAACATTGGAAAGGAACAAATCCCAACATTTCATACTTTCATCAATTTGGTTGCATATGATATACTTTGAATACCAAAGAGAATCTTGGAAAATTTGATTCACGATTTCAAAAGTGCATCTTTTTGGGATACTCTAAAAAGTCTAAAGCTTATAGAGTATACAACAAATAAACATTGATTGTTGAGGAATCAATTCATGTCTAGTTTGATGAGAAAAATCTTGATCGTGAAAAATCAAAGCTAGATGTAGACTTTTCATATCAATAGATATTAGAAGAACTAGATATATCAGAGGAGCCAAATAAACCAGCCTCCAAAGAATTAGAAAATATGTCTGATAACTCAAGAACAACCAGTAATGAACCTCTAACAAATCAAGATCATCACGAATCCAAAATAGATGGAAGTACAAATCTTTTTATCCAGACTTTTTTATCATAGGAGGTGCCAATGATCCTTTGAAAACTAGATCCGTTTTTAAAGAAACATCTATGTTTGGACTTCTATCTAAAATTAAACTTAAAACTATAGAAGAAGTTCTATCAATTGATGGATGGATAATGGTTATGCAAGAAAAGTTGAATCAATTCAAAAGAAGTCATGTATGGGATCTTGTCCCCAAGCCTAAAGATAAGAAGTCAATTGGAACCAAATGGGTTTTCATCAACAAATTGAATGAGAAAGGTGAAATGGTTAGAAACAAATCTTGACTTGTAGCTCAAGGAATTAGTTAGCAGGAAAGTATTTTATTACACTGAAACTTTTACCCCTGTGGCAAGGTTAGAGACAATCATAATTTTACTTCCATTTACAGTTTTTTAATAAAATCATTTTATCAAATGGATGTAAAAAGTGTTTTCTTAAATGGTTATGTAAATGAAGAAGTGTATGTCAAACAACCTTCTGGCTGTGAAGGTAATGAATTTCCATATTATGCTTTCAAATTAAAGAAATCTTCGTATGGTCTTAAATATGCTCCAAAAACTTGGTATGATAGAATAAGAAATTTCTTAATAAATCATCTAAGAATGACCTTCTCATTGTTCAAATTTATGTTGATGATATCATTTTTGGTTCTACTAATGGAAAACTCTGCCAAGTGTTCACTAAGTTAATGCAGAATGAATTTGAGATTAGCATGATGGGAAAATCGATGTTCTTTCTTGGAATCTAAATTTATCAAAGCCCAAATGGTGAACTCATTCATCAAACAAAATACACAAGAGAACTGCTTAAGCAATTTAAAAAGGATGAATGTAGGCCTGTGTCTACACCTATATATCAAACTTGTTCTCTTGATAAGGATGACTCGGCTAAAAAGGTAGATCAGAAGGTATATGGAGGAATGAATGGTTTTCTCCTCTACTTAACTACCTCTAGGTCTGATATTCAGATTAATGTGTGTGCCAGATTTCAATCTAACTCTAAGGAATGCCACTTAACATTTGTTAAGAAGATCTTTAGATATTTGAAAGGTACTACTAATCTTGGTTTGTAATATAAGCCATCCTCTAAGTACAGGTTTATAGGTTTTTGTGGCGCTGACTATGCTGGCGACAAGCTAGAAAAGAAAGGCATCAGTGGAAACTATACATTCCTTGGTGAGACTCTAATCTCCTAGTCGAGCAAAAGACAAAGGACTATTGCTTTATCAACAACAGCAGTAGACTAGAAGATTTCAAAATTAATTTGAGTAACATTCATATCTTCTGTGATAATACTTCAGCTATAAGTTTAACCAAAAATCCTATTTTACATTCAAGGGAAAAATATATAGAGATTAAATATCATTTTCTAAAGGATTATGTCCATAAGGGTATTTTAGACATTAAATTTGTTGACATTGATCATTAATAGGCTGATATATTCACAAAACCCCTAGTTGAGGGGTTTATAAAGAAAAATCTAAACGTTCTGTTTATAAAAGAATGATGTTTAATCTTTGTATTTTTACCTCTTGTAAAACAGAGTAAATGGTTAAATGTATATATGTTTTGCCTCTGATGCAATTGAATTTATTTGTGTTTTTGGTCGATCTAAATTCAATTAATTTTCATATGAATAGTTTTCTTTGTAAGTTGTGATACTCTGACAGGTGTTGTTCACATGTGTTTACGCGTGTGAGTTAGTTATGATTTTAGAAACTCAAATGTTTTCATAAAACCCACTCACCACTCACGATCATTGACATTCCTCATGTATTCCCACACTTTCTCCCTTTCAATCCTTGAAACTTCCTGGAAAATTTATGAATCTCTTCTGCTTCAATGGCTTCAAGTTCATCTTCAAACCCTACACTCGAAAACATCTCCTATGTTCCTACCATGCAATGTAATCTTGATCAACTAGACATGCTTCATGAATTCCAAGTCAATTTTGTAAACCTAAACTCATCACTATTATACTGATGAAAACTCCCCTCATTCAAGCTCTAGAGGAAGTAGAAGGAACTATTCAAGAAGAACATTTGGCCTCATCATCTACACCAGTTTTCAACATATCAAATGTTATCAAGATGAGATTAATCTCAACCAAGAATTGCATTCAACCTAATGATGATATCAGAAAAATATCTGGTCAAACCCGTGGATCTTAGACCATTTCTTTTGTGGTTGAAGACTCCTAAGTGAAGGTGCAAACACGAGAAGAGGGTTGAATTGTGTTTGACTATGTTGAATTCCTTTGGAAAATTTATTTAAAACTAGTTCGGGTTTAGTGACTTACCTAGAATGAAAGTAATAGCACTTGAGTTAAGTGATTAGAGGCAAAAGTAAAATAAGAATTGCAGAATTAAAGTAACACAAGAATTTATCCTAGTTCACCACCAACTTGGTAGCTACGTCTAGTCTCCTCACTCAGAAGGATTTAACCCACTAGTTCAAAACATGAATTACACAACACCTGACACTAGAAGTCAGTCTTCTCAAAACAACTTGACACCTATAGACTTTTTGAGGAACACAAACACCTTAACTATACAAGCCAAGTCTTCTCAACACAACCTGAAAACCTAAATATTGTTTAAGGAACACGAAAGCCACTATGGGACTAGATTACAAGAGTTTGCAACAAATTGGTTTGCTTTAATCAAACTGATTGTAACAATTACTCTCACACTAGAAAACACTTCGAATTTCTTTTGAGCAAGTGTTTCTCTAGACCTTAACCTTATGAACTCTAATGACCTAGAAAATTTTGTTGTTGTGAGTTCTCTTATTTTCTTCTTCAGCCTTGAGTATCTAATTATATAATAGGTTATGATTTCTCCTTTGTCCTTACAAGATCTGAATAATATCTTTGCAACTAATAAATGTATCTTCTTGTGAGTGTTTCTTCTCGTAAATAATTCTTGATCATATCTTTTTGTAAATAATTCATATATTCTTGTACATAAAACTTGATCAAATCTTCTTGTAAATAATTTATATCTTCTTTACAAGAAGATACAAATTATTTACCAGAATATATGATCAATAATTATTTACAAGAAGAAACACTCATAAGAAGATACATTTATTATTTGCAAACATATGATTAAAATTTTGACAAAGGACAAAATACATAATGGGATTTAGTCATATTCCTACGAATGAAAGTTCAAGAACCGGTCCAACACTATGTTCCCGCCCAGATCAAAGCAAGTAGTAGAAAAGAAGTATCATCCTGAAGAATTTGCGAAAGTAATCTTAACAAAATATGAACAGTGTCAATCTGAAGAATATACAAACTCAATCTGAACAATATACGAACATAATCAATCTGAAGAATTTACAAACTCAATCTAAAAAAAAATACGAACAGAATTAATCTAGAACAACTACTCATATTGGATTCAGAATTAAAGAATTGGCTAAAGAACATATTATCAAAAAGCATCTTGTTCAGAATTATTTTTGAATGAGATCATTGTTGACTAAATTAGGAATGAATATACAATTCAGAATTAAACAATGACTAAATTCAAGCCCTAATTTTATCTATAAATAGATACTCAAGGCTGAAGAAGAAGATCATCGAAAAATCAAAAAAGAGTAGAAGAACTCAAGCTCAAAATTCCAAATTCATCTTAGAGTTCAAAGAGAGAAACACTTGTTTGCATGAGAAATATTTTCTGAGTGATTTTCTTATAGTGTGATGGTCATTGTTATAATCAGCTTGTTAGAAGCAACTACTCAAATTCTAAACCTTTGTATTCAAGCCTGATGGTGTTAGTGTGCCTTCAACAATCCGGGGTTGTCAGATTGGGTGGAGAAGACTTGACCGGTAGAGTCATGGTGTGTGTGTGTGTTCCTCAAAAGTCTAGGGTTGTTAGGTTGTTTGAGAAGACTGACTTGGTAGATCAGGTGCTTTGTAATTCAAGTTGTTGACTTAGTGATTAAATCCTTCTTAGTTTTGTTATTGCTGTACTCCAAGTAAACCATCAACTTAGTCTTACACAATTCAACCCCCTTCTTGTGTTTGCACCTTCATAGTCCTCAGACCCAAACATCAGAGCTGATCTTCGTAACCTTCAGAGGGACATTACTTTTAGAGGCATATGATCTCATCCTCTGGCCACTTCCTCTGGCGACTTTCCTCTAATTGCTTCATCTGGTACCTTCCTCTAATTTTCTTCTTCCAATTTTTTTATACGTAATGAAGCCATTAACCTGAATTTATTGTTCTCGTAAAATACTTTTGTTAAAATCAAAACTTTAAATGGAAAACCAACACTATGCTCTTATCTTTGAAAAGGATAATAAAGAAGTAGTTTTGGAGTATTTGAGGATGTGTCAATATGGCCAAGAGATGGCTCCAATCTGCCTCCCTTTTCCTAAAGCTTCTGAAGTTTTCGAAACAAAGAGAAAAAGGGTTGCCAACATATTGAATATAGAAGAGGATGAGGGAGAAGAAACAAGCGCCAATGAGGATGCAACAAACCTTATTATGAGGAAGAAACATAAGATAACATCGAACTCTGAGCGAACTACTTTGTCTGTTATTTTTGGTAATACGATAGTAATGAACAACATGAACTTGACCCATAACCTCTCATACCCTCTACCAAACAGCTGAGATTCTCTATTTGTGGATCATGCAGTTTCAGAAAGCTTAGAGCAATTGGTCCAAAAAGTTACTGACAGCCATGTCAAAAGGCTCATCAAGGGACGACCCATCTCCCCCTATTGGTGTTCATCTAGAACACCCAATGGTTTTTCCATTAGCACCACTACAGTTCCCTGTGCTCATTCCACATATTGATTGAATGCTCTTATTGATGCTATTTTAGTATTTGCAGAATCTACCTCAAGAAGTCACTCATATTTTCATATTCTTAGTGATATATACATACTTTGAAACACACCTCTGGTGATTTTGTTATTGCAAGCAATGCTCTGGTTAGTTTGACACTAATGACTACAGCAAGCATATGACTATTATGTCTCTAATAAGTGTGAAAAGCAAGTGATTGTATGCCTCTAATAAATTGTGTCAAGCATTTATCGTCAAAATTTGATTAATAGTCAATCCTCTTATGAAAAGTCAATCATCTGATAGAAGTCAACACTCTATGAAGTCAACAGTTTGAAAATTCAATGCTCTAAAAGTCAACGCTTTGAAGAAGACAAATTTGTGCATCCTCTACCTAATTCTTTCAATCCACTATTTATCTGTAGGTCTATGTGAAATACACATATCATAATATCGTCTGATCTCTATGTCTCCATATCATGATACGTAGAATCAATTACATGGACTATTTCAAGACAATATTTAATGGCGAATCAATCTCTGAAGATTTGATACGAAACTTCAACTTCATGATACATGTTGATTTCTTGCAATCGGGAACGACTAGAAAACCTAAAGCTTTTCTATAAAAGGACGAGCAATGCTTTTTGACAAAGCAACGCTTTTCTATCCTTTGTTTTGTCTAAGTGCTGAGAAATAGTTTCTAAGAAAACAACATTGTAGACACCCTCTAGTGAGAGTATTCAGAGAACCCTTAAATGTAATTACAACACCTTGAATCTAGTTGCCAAGTAATCTGCTACCCCTTCTGACTCCCTCGGATTGTAGCGCTACTTCAACAACTTAGATCTAACACAAGGGAAAGAAAATAACACGAGTGCTTGCTTCTGGAAAGCTGGAACTCACAATTAACCTCACTGAAAACTTGAGTGTTTGCTTTTGGAAGTGTATGACTCTTTTGTGATTTTCGATGCTAAGTATTCTGCCTTGAGCCTCCTTTTATAGATGAAGATTAGGGCCTCTTCCAACCTTAATTTCGAGCTGTATCTTGCTGGATTCTCTTGCAAAAATATTTTCACCAATCGGGCTTCACTTAAATAAAAAAAATATCTTTTTAAGCTTCAGATTTGCTTTCAAAAATAACTGGCCAATCATGTCTTTAGTTTCTTCCCGCCAACAGCTTCTGAACTCCATACGACTTCACTTTATTTTTGTAACAAATCCTTTTAATACTTTGATCAAAATAAATTAAATCTCCACCGCTAATCCTCATGATTAAATCTGGACCATTTGATCTTCTGCGCTAGTCCACATCTGGACCATACTAAGTGATTTGTTGTGATCCTCTGATTTTGGCCTACCCTGGACCACACTTTCTGATCTTCTGATCTCGGCCAACCTAGTCTAGAAAACTGATCTGCTATGATCCTCTGATCTCGGCCAATGCTGGACTACACATTCTGACCTTCTGATTTCGGCCAACACTGGGCCATGGTCTGATCTTATGATCTCGGCCAACACAGGGCCATATACTTAAATTTGAACCATTGATCTTGATATCTTCCCTCTTATCTGGACCAATTCTGAACTGGCTCTGGATTGAACTGAAATTAAGTCTGGACAAATAATATTTCAGTATGGACATTTTACCATCTGCTTTGGATCAGTTCTGGATCAAATCTGGAGATCATTTCTTCTGGTCTAGACTTAGTTTCATACCCTGAACCATGCTATCTTCTGGTCTATGTCAAATCTGGGTTGATTCTCTTGTTCTGCACCCATTAACTTATCCTCTGATTAAGTCTGGATCAAGTCTCGGCTGTTTATCATTTCACTGCCAGGCCATCTTCTGGTCAGAATAACTTCTGGACTAAGTCTGAATTATGATTCCTTCTGGTCTGGATCAAGTCTCCCTCTGGCAGGCTTCCTTCTAGTCTGGTCCAGGTCTCCTTTTGACTTTGCTTCCTTCTGATCTGGGCCAGCAAAGATATCCTCTGGTAATTCCAGGATGCATCCTCTGGTACCTTCTGGATGCATTTTTTGGTGTCTTCATCTTCTGCCTCTGGAAACTTCATTTTCTGGTGGCATTTAATGTAATAATTCAAGGTTCAAAATAAGATTACATGGAGTGCTTTTGTAAACATCAAAATCCTAAGTACTTAGAACCAACTTGGTTCCAAGTATCCAACCTTCCTCTGCCAAAGCTTCATCAACATTGCTTGGTTCAATTGTTGAGAGTAAACCAAACAGACTGGTTTCTCAACTTGATGACCTGGTCTTTAAAGGTTCTGATGCACTGCCAATAATGAGATTTTCTGGATGTGAAGACTTGTACTTCCATCCATTCTTTCCCTCTGACTTGTCTTCAGAGACAGCATGTTCTTCTTCCTTGCTTTCATCTTTATCTTTCTCAGATTCTGCTGCTGGTCCAGCTTCTGGTTCCTATGCCTCTGGTTCACCTGCAAATTCCTCATCTTGCTTTGACATTTCAGAGTCAAGCTGTTTATCATCAAACTTAATGTGGATTGATTCTTCCACAATGTTAGTTTCTTTGTTAAACACTCTATAAGCTTTCGATCTCTCAGAGTATCCAATAAAGGTACACTTTTGAGATCTACAGTCAAACTTAGCTAAATTATCTTTAGTGTTCAACATAAAACAAGTACAGCCAAATTGCTTGAAGTAGGAAATGTTAGGTTTCTTACCTTTCCACAGTTCATATGGAGTTTTATTTAAGATTGACCTGATGTACACTCTATTTTGAATGTAGCAAGCTTCATATGGTGTTGACAGCTTTTGCCCAAAGGTAGGTGGCAAGCTTCATATCATTCAGCATGATTCTGGCCATCTCCTGCAGTGATCTATTCTTTCTTTCCACTATTCCATTCTGTTGTGGTGTTCTGGGGGATGAGAAGTTGTGAGAGATACCATTCTCATCACAGAATTCTTCAAAGTATTTGTTCTCGAATTCACCTCCATGATCACTTCTGATGGTTATGATCTTGACACTACTGAGTGAAGTTGTTTGAACAGGACCAAACAGATCTAAGTGAAGCAGTTCAAGTGGTTGAGAGGTAGAAACACATTTTTTAGTTCTAAAAGAGCTTTTAGTTTGTTTACCTCTTTTACATGCTTCACACAGAATCTCAGTTTTGGAACTTACCATGGGAAGTCCTCTTACCAACTGGAGTTTGCTCAACTCAGATATAAGTCTAGGGTTTGCATGCCCTAGCCTCTTGTTCCAAATCAGATTCTGCTCACTTACAGATAATAGGCATTTAACATGTTGCTTAGCAAGACTAAACAGATCAATTTTATAAACATTATCCTTCCTAATGCCAGTAAATAAAACAGACCCATCAAGTTGACTAACAGCTTTGCAAGTTTTTTTATTAAAGATTGTTGGAACCAAGTTGGTTCTAAGTACTTAGGATTTTGATGTTTACAAAAGCACTCCATGTAATCTTATTTTGAACCTTGAATTATTACATTAAATGCCACCAGAAAATGAAGTTTCCAGAGGCAGAAGATGAAGACACCAGAAAATGCATCCAGAAGGTACCAGAGGATGCATCCTGGAATTACTAGAGGATATCTTTGCTGGCCCAAATCAAAAGGAAGTAAAGTCATAAGGAGACCTGGACCAGACCAGAAGGAAGCCTGCCAAAGGGAGACTTGATCCAGACCAGAAGGAATCATAATTCAAACTTAGTCCATAAGTTATTCTGACCAGAAGATGGCCTGGCAGTGAAATGATAAACAGCCCAGACTTGATCCAGACTTAATCAGAGGATAAGTTAATGGGTCCAGAACAAGAGAATCAACCTAGATTTGACCCAAACCAGAAGATAGCATGGTTTAGGGTATGAAACTAAGTCCAGAGCAAAAGAAATGATCTCTAGAATTGATCCAAAATAGAAGGTAAAATGTCCAGACTGAAATATTATTTTTCCAGACTTAATTTCAGTTCACTCCAGACCCAATTCAGAATTGGTCCATATCAGAGGGAAGATATCAAGATCAATGGTTCAAATTTAAGTATATGGCCCTGTGTTGGCCAAGATCAGAAGATCATACCATGGCCCAGTGCTGGCCGAAATCAGAATGTCAGAATGTGTGGTCCAGCATTGGCCGAGATCAGAAGATCAGAAAGTGTGGTCCAGGGTTGGCCGAATATCAAGCTCTCAAGGACTTCCTGAATATCTATAAAAGGAACCTCATTGATCAAGAGAAAAACAACACATTCAAGTGCAAAGAAAATCATCAAATCACTCACATTATCACTTGAAAGCTTCTCAAGAAATCAGTAACCTTCCATTTCGAATTCTCTATCTTTAGTTTACTGAAATCATTTGTAAAGAATCTAAACTCAAACAAGAGTTGAGTCAAAACAGATTCTGTCTCAAAATCTATCATTATCATTCAACACTCAAGATTATAAGGCTTGTTTATTGCTTGAGTGAGTCATTTTTAGAAAAATCCTTTTAAGGTTAAAAGGTGAAGTTGTAAAATCCTATCAAGGGTTGATAGGTGATCTGATTGTATTTCTTTCTGGGTGGAAAGATTGATAAACTTTGACAGATCAAGGCTGATCTAAACTAGGAGTTGTAAAACCAAGTGGGTACTTTGTTTTAAACACTTAGTGGAAAAACTCACTGGTGTGAGGACTGGACGTAGCCCAAGTTAGGGTGAACCAGGATAACTCTCTGTGTACTATCTCTTCCTTAACTCTATTTACATTCAGCTCTTTATTTACTTAAGTTGAAAAAACAATTTTCTGTTTTAAAAGCAAACTAGAACGTTCTGTGTTTTCCAGAACGTTCTCCTTTTTCTGCCTTTGCTATTAAGATCATTTTTCCTTTTAAAACTAATCAAAAACGTTCTCTATTTTGTAACCAAGATCATTCTTGAGTTAAATTTTAAAGTGTTGACAGGAAAATTTATAAAAGACAGCTTTCCAATTCAAAATCCCCTTTCTTGTAAAGCAACATCTCCACTTCAATATATTCACCAAAGCATTACAAGAAGATAGGTTCGAGTTCATCAAGAAGCATCTCAACATTATCTCCATATCTGACTAGCTCAAGTAGTCATCTTAGGAGGTTTTAATTTTCTTGTAATTTTACTTTATGTTTTTTATTTTTCTATTTTTTAATTTCTGTACTTTGTAAAGAGAAAAACAAAAATACAAAAATAGTAGGACCTATTTTTGGCTGATGACAAAAAGGGGGAGAGAGAGAAAAAGGAGAAATAAGTAGAAAATGAGGGATAAAAAGAAAGGAGGAGCGAAAAAGAAAGAGATGAAAAGAGAAGGAGTTGAAAAGAAGAAGAAACAGGGAGAGAGAGAAAAATAAAGAGAGAAAAAGAAAGAATGAAAAAAGAAGGAGTTGAAAAGGAGAAGAAACAGGGAGAGAGAAAAATAAATTAGAAAGAGATGAATAGAGAAGGAGTTGAAAAGGAGAGGAGAAGAGAAGAAAAGAAAGAGTGATTCAAGAAGGAGTTGAAAAAGAGAAGAAAAAGTCAGTATTAGACTTAGGGGGAGAGATTGGTCTGAGGGGGAGTATTTCAAGTACTTCGAGCTACAAGCTAGTAAAATAAGTTAAAGTTTTGTCATCATCAAAAAGGGAGAGATTTTTTGAACCAAGTTGGTTCTAAGTACTTAGGATTTTGTTGTTTACAAAAGCACTCTATGTAATCTTATTTTTTACCTTGAATTACTATATTAAATGCATCCAGAAGGTACCAGAGGATGCATCCTGAAAGCACCAGAGGATACTCCAGGATGTCAAAATACCATAAGAGGATATCTTTCCTTGCCCAGATCAGAAGGAAGCAGAGTCCAGAAGGAGACCTGAACCAGACCAGTAGGAAGTCTGCTAGAGGGAGACTTGTTCCAGACTAGAAGGAATAAAAAATTTGGATTTGGTCCAGAAGTTATTCTAACCAGAAGATAGCTTGAAGGTGAAATGATAATCAGTCCAGACTTGATCCAGACTTGATCAGAGCATAAATTAATTGGTCCAGAATAAGAGATTTAATTCAGATTTGGCCCAGACCAGAAGGTAGCATGATTCAGAGTATGAAAGTAAGTTCATACCAGAAGAAATGATGTCCAGATTCAATCCAGACCTGATCCAGATCAAGAGGTAAATGTCCAGAATTAAATATCCTTTGTCCAGAGTTAATTTCAGTTCAAACCAGACCAAGTCCAGAATTGGTCCAGATCAGAGGGAAGATATTCAGATCAATGGTCAATATTTAAGTATGTGGCCCAGTGTTGGCCAAGATCAGAAGATCCGACCATGGCCCAGTGTTGCCCGAGATCAGAAGATTAGAACGTGTGGTCCAGCATTGACCGAGATCAGAGGATCACAGCAGATCAGATTGCAAGTCCAGAGTGGTCGAGATCAGAAGATCAGAAAGTGTGGTCCAGGGTTGGCCGAAATCAGAGGATCATAGCAGATCACTTAGTATGCTCCAAATCTGGACGAGAGCAGAAGATCAAGCGGTCCAGATTGAATCATCATAAGTGGAGTCGTGATCATATTTAATCAAAGTATTAAACAGATTTGATACAAAAATAAAGTGAAGACTTGTGGAATTCAGAAGCTATTGGCGGGAAGAAAGATTTGTTCTAGAAATAATTAAAGTCAGGATTGGTCAAAGTTATTTTCGAATGCATATCTGGAGCTAAAAATATATGTTTTTTATTTAAGAGAAACCTGATTGGTCAAGGTATTTTTGCAAGAGAATCCAGCAAGATACAACTCGAATTTAAGCTTGGAAGAGACCCTAATTCACATCTATAAAAGGAGGCTCAAGACTGAAAACTCAGCATCGAAAATACAAAAGAGTCATACACTTCCAAAAGCAAACACTCAAGTTTTTAGTGAGGTTAATTGTGAGTTTCAGCTTTCCAGAAGCAAGCACTCGTGTTTTTCTTTCTCTTGTGTTAGATCTAAGTTGTTGAAGTAGAGTCTACAATCTGAGGGAGTCAGAAGGGGTAGCAGATTACTTAGCAATTAGATTCAAGGCGTTGTAATTCCTTCTACAATCTGGGGTTGTCAGATTGGTAGGAGAAGACTTGACTTGAGAAGTCAAGGTGCTGTATTCCTCAAAAGTCTAAGATTGTTAGACTGTTTGAGAAGACTGACTTGGAGGGTCAGTGGTATTGTTGTAATTCAAGGTTTTGAATTAGTGAAATCCTTCAAAGTGAAGGAACTGGACGTAGCCTCGTTAACGGTGAACCTGTATAAAATTCTGTGTTTTTATTTTTACTTTATATCCGCTGCTAACTCTATTTGATTCATACATCAGGTTTTATTATAAAACTGCAAAAATAGAAAAAGTAATCAAGTTAGTCAAACACAATTCAACCCCCTTCTCGTGTTTGCACCTTCAAAAGCAACGTTAGAGGAAGAGGAGAATAAGCAATGTTAGAGGAAGAAGAAACAATGTCGAAGGAAGAAGAGAAGAAGCAACGTTAGAGGCATAAAGATGAAGGTATTTTACCAGAGGTAGAAATACTTAATTTTAATAACGATAACCACTAGAGGCAACATGAAGAGAACCACCAGAGGCAAAAACAATTAGAATTTTTAACAATGCTAGCCACCAAAGGCAAAATGAAGAAAACTACCAGAGGCATAAACACTTAAAAAATTTCAGAACAAGCAATCAAAGGCAGAAAGATATGCAACCATCAGAAGCAAACTATAGTAGCCAGAGTGGAAAAGTATTCAAAGCACGCATATTTTTCTTCACTGGCAGGATTCGCCTATTGAACTAAAATTCTTTTCTCAGAATTATGGGATTTCCTAAATTACTAACACAACAATCAAGCATCAAGCAAACAAACTATACAACATGCATATCAATTTAAAATCATTTGGGTGTAGATTCAAAACACCTATATGCTACAGATTTCATTTCTCTCACACATTTAAGTTCTTAAAACCTGTAAATCCCTAAAATGTTCTCTAACAAGAAGACAATGATTTCAATGAATAAACCCCCATTACTCTCATGCTAAAAGAAGTTAATGTAACATAACTCACCGCTTTCATAATGTTCATCAGTTAAAGAAGGAGTTATCCCATCAATTCTAGCTCCTCTTCAAGCAGTGTCCTCTACTTCAACTTGAAATTCCCCTGTTTACTGGTTTATTCCTTTTCTACTTCATGGATCTTGCTTGATTCTCGAAGCTGGAGAGGTTGAATCCCACATGCAAGGTTGCTGGACAGGTCTGGTGGTGTTTAGTAAACTGATATTTTTAGAGATTTTGAAAAAGAAGGAGAAATGGAGGATTTGATGGAGATGATGAACAAAACAATAGGGTTTTCTCCAAAATGCTGTGAGAGTGTGTGACTGAAAAAATGAAAGAAATGAAGGTGGAAGATGGGTTAGTACCCATGACTGAAGGATAAAGAGAGAGAGAGAAGTAAAGCTGGCATGCTCTCTCCTTGCCATTTGGACTTGTTAATACTATTACTTTCCTATTCTACCATTCATCTTAAATTAATATTACTAAAAACACAACATTAACAATTACTAAAATTCTAAAAATTCTAACTAATACTTAAATCTTATAAATATTTCTAAGGTAGTGAGAAGCTTGTTACAGTTGCAGTGATCATTTAATTTATATTGACATATTAACTTCAATCTATTATATATTCAACTAATGACTTTGACATCGTTAATATTACAAATTTAAAGACATAATTATTCTACACATCAATTTTGTCGCACCTTATCTTATCTTAATATTAGACATCTGAAGCTTACTTTTTAAACAAAATTTTACATGTGAAATCTCTAAACATAACACATCATCATACCTTTTTTGTAAGCATGATCCTTTATATCTACTTGTAGCATTAATTACGTAATGCCTTACATACCATTTGTTTTGTATCGGCCCAAAACAAATAGGCAGAGGCCCAATTCAAAACAAACCCAAACTCAACTATTATAAATACTAGTGTACTTTTTTAACGTTGTCCATATTTAGACATATATAAAATTATTATTGATGTCATGCTTTGGAGTTAAAAATTGACATTTTCAATTCAAAAGTTTTTTTTTATTTATTTATTTTTTTTTAACAAGTGTCTTTATCTCTATATATATATATAAAAGTAATTAATAAGTTAATCAATAGTATGTATATAAATATTTTTTATTGACATGTGTTGCTTCCATGTTAATTATCAAGTTTTTATTTATTTATAAGAAATCTTTTTCTAATCTAGAAAATTTAAAACATTATAAAATTACTTAATTTATATACTATTGGTTCAAAAAATAAAATTAAAAAATTTTATTGAAAAGATTATGTAAAATAAATTTTAAATTAATAATTAATGATAAACTAAATATAGACAGTTTTTTGAGAAACTTTTGCTTGAATAAAATTTTTTTTTGTAATATTTTATAAAAAGAATTGTTTTATAAATAAAATAAAATATGGAGTTTGTTGAGAAAACTTTACATTGATCAAAAGTATTTTTAATAAATAAATACAAAAAGATTTGAGAATTGATGAAGAAGCGACATGTGGCATAAAAAAATTGACTTTGTATATATGTACTATTGATTATCAAGCATGTTAAACATATTTATCATTAAAATAATTTGTTCTTGTGTACTATATATATTTTAATTTCTCAACATTTTGTTATTTTATATTTATTAATTTAGATATTTTGAATCTGTTCGTATAACACCCCTAATTTCTATAAATTATTATTATTATTTCTTAAGTATTTAGAGTAAAAATATAAAATTATTATGTTATAATTTGGTTGTATTAAGTTATGAACCATTAAAGAATTTAAGATAGAATTAAAGACTAAAAGCTCAAACTCTATGCAGCCGAAATTATTTTGATAGTAGACTTGTTATTAGATAGAATAGGAAGAGTATAGTGGACTTTCAATATAAATTCCTTAATCAATTGAAAAACATACAACTCCACTCATTTTTTATAAGAAAAATAAAGAATGGAGGAGAAAGAGAGAGAGTTGAACGTGAGAAAGGAATAGAAAAAAATGAAGAAAGAAAGAGGGAGAAGAGATAAAATCATTCATCCCTTCAATGCACGTCCTTCCATCATCTACTATATCACATCTTCTATCAAAACCTACGTGTTAAATTCCTTTGTTTCCATTCCTTATTCTAGATAGAACACAAAAATTAGAAAAATAGTGTTAGTTAGAGTGAGAGAGTGACTAAGAGAAGGAGATAAGCCGTGGAAGGATAAGAAAGAACTCTCATGGAAGAAGAATAAGTTAGGGTTTCATCAAGAAGAGGAGAAAACTCATGACCAAGCCAAGGGTTTTTCATCAAGAGGGAAATCAAGCTAAATCGATAAATTTTCAATCATTTCTCTGTCTATGTTTGAGGTAACCTAGAACCTCAACTAAAAACCTCTCTATGGTGTGTTAGGATTTTTAATTTGACTAAAGTAAAAATTAAAGTGATTATCTTGAAATTCTCCTCTTTGCATGTGAATATTTAGGGATATTGTTATTTATTGTTCTATTTGAAACCTCAAAAGATTTGGTGATAAAAATGTTTGGTTGGTGCCACATTTTGACTTGTTTTGAGATTTAAAGATTTGATTGGACGTTTGTGATTTGGATTTGAGTGTTATGCCTTGAATATGTGTTCATGTCGATTTCATGTAACTTTTCTTTAGTTTTAATGATGATTAAAGGGGTTTTGAGAGAATTATGTATCATGTAAAACAAAATTATGTATTATGTCAAATTTGCTGAGCCAATTGAAATTATTTGAGCGAATTTTTCAATATGAGAATAAGTTTCTTTTTGTTTCAAATTCGTTGAGTGAATCTGATTTTTGTTGAGCGAATTTTATAAGTTTGGTATTATGATTTAAGTGTTTTCTTGACTATTTTGGTTTGGTTTCAGTTACTAGTGTCTAATATATCAACTAGGAAATTTAAACAATCATCAATTACTTCTAACTCTTTTATAATTGATCATAAAATTTGATGTTGCATTTTGTAAGAATTTGATGTGAAATGAAATATCATTTTGATTGTTACAGTTGTACGTTGATTGTACTATTATTGTGAATTGTCGTGTGAGTATAATTGTATAATTTATTTTACTTTAAAATTATTTAAAATTTAAAAACTTAACTTTATTTTTATTTAGAATCTTGATTAAAATTAGTGGATTACAGTTTGTAAATTCTTCATTTGAAATTTTAACTATTTTGAATTTATTATCGATCAATGTATTTAATTTAAAAAATATTAATTTTTACGATACATTTTTGCAAAGAAGAAAAATATTCTTCAACACGTAACACTCAAAAATCATAATCACCCACTCTCTGTATGTATGATGAGCAAGTTTCTAATCGGTCAAAAATCTAATTTTATGAATTTTTCTCTTTTTTAAATAAATGCTTCCTAAGATGTTCATTTAATTAATTTGAATAAATAAATGTAGTTTATTTTATAAAAAGAAAATAGAAAAAGCGGATTCACAAGAGAGGCGGTGCGCGTGGATTATAAGAAGACAGAGAAAAGAGCGTTGAAAACAGAAAAACAAATGTAAAACCAAAACCATTGGCGCGCAACCATTGTTTCCTCTAAACCTTTCTTCTTCTCAATTCTCATCCTCCCCACAGTTTCCCCCAAAATAATAAATAAATAAAATGTCAACCTCATCTCAGACTTCACAAACCAAAACCCAATGGCCACAACAACAACAAGGTTTCACCAAAAACACACGTCCTCAACCAAAACAATCATCTTCCTCTGCCTCTCAACATTCATCGGCTTTGCTTTCACTGCTACCAGCATCTTCCATGTCTCATTCTCCTCTACCTATTTATCTATCGCTTCTAATTGGGTCGTTGATGCCCCTAATGCCACCGCTGTAACATTAACTCCTAGTAAGGAAGAGGTTGAAAAGAATAAGATAAAGAGGAAAATTTCGGAGAGGTTTCTTTCGGCTACTTTTGCGGATTTACCTGCTCCTCAATGGAATTGGGAACAATTGGATTCGGCTCCTGTTCCTCGGTTAGATGGTTACGCTATTCAAATCGAAAATTTGTTTTATGTGTTCTCGGGATACGCCAATCTTGATCATGTTAGTGTTTTCGTATTTCAAATGCCATCCAATTTTGAACTAACATTTTTATCTTTATATTCTTATTCTTATTCATATTTATTATTTAATATTTTAAATAAAATAAGACTAACCAAGTGGTTGGAATCAAGTCGTTAACGAGCTTCATACGAATTAGAATCTGACTTCCAATTCTGATTCAAATCATTTTTGCCTACAAATTACTTATCTTCCAACCGAACTCCTAATAGATTATTAATGTCCATTTTTCTTAGGATTAATTTGGTTGATTAAAGACTAAAATTAAAGAACATATATTGACTTATCTACTAACATAAGTACTTGAAAATTGATTGAGTGTTTGGGATAGCTTATTCATAAGTTGTTTTCTGCTTAATTTCAATAAGCTTCTCAGAGGATATAGCTTAAATGAAGACTATTTTACCACATTTTCTTTTCCACTATAGAAATAGCTTACTTATATTTATCCAACCAGGTTCTAAATAGAATTATAGGTAACGCAATGATTTGATTTTCAAATAAATGATAGTCTCAAGTGGAATAGTGATATGATCTGATTAGTGATTATTAGTGATCGACATTTCAGTTTTGTGGAGTTGAATTAGTATTAAATTTCGCATACTACATGAGTAATATTAACTTTTTGTATTGTGTGTATTAACTTCGAAGATTAATAGTTATTATAGAAGGAATGAGTAATATATGTTATTAGTAGGATGATTCATGATTTGTGGAAACCTTGATGATGTGTTTTTCGGTTTTTTACATTGCAGGTGCATTCTCATGTTGATGTGTTCGATTTCAAGAGCAACAAATGGGTAGATAGGTTTGATACGCCTAAAGAAATGGCTAATTCACATTTGGGAATTGCAACTGATGGAAGATACATATATATTATCTCTGGACAGTATGGTACTCAATGCAGAGGACCCACTGCCCGTTCGTTTGTGTTAGACACCAAAACAAAGAAATGGAACAATTTGCCTCCATTGCCGTTCCCCAGGTTTGTGTTAGTTTGTTAGAATAGATCAATAGAAATGCTTAAACAACTGAATTTGACCTTTGTCATTCTACTAATCATTTACTCCATCTGAAAACAAAAATTGTATTTGGGAAGTTATGTATTTGATCTAAATTTTATATTAGATATATTAACTTTTCAAATACCCCTTTTACTTGTATTTTATTTTGAAGGGAGTATGTTCAAATTAATGTTTTAAAATTGAAACTGACATCGAGACCTCCAAATCATTGTTCAAGTGCTTTAAATTACTGAAATTGGGACAAAACTGCCAAAATAACTGAATCATACATAGTAAAGGATGGTTCAAGTTTCAACCGTCTGGTTCGATTTTTATGACACGTATTCAAACTAAATTCTATCACTTTCTCAGCATTTTCGGGACAATTGTGATCACCTGCCATGAGATATGTATAAATGAGCATACATACTCTCTATTTTGTGTCAACTACACCGAACCCGTGAGTGGTGCGCGTAATTTTTCAACAAATAACAGTGAGGAGTGTTCGATTAAAAATTAAAGAGGATGTCAGTGTTACTTAGCTGTTAGAATATAATAAAAATATTTATAATATCTTTTATATTATGTTAAGTACCTTAGAGTTATTTTTTAGGATTAATTTATATTCATATAGATATTTTAGAATATCTATCATTATTATTATGATTTGCTACTTATTTAGGATTGAGTCTATATATCTATATTTATATAAATATAGATTAATATTGAATTTTTTGTAATCAAGTTACATAAAACTATTATCAATAATATTCAAACTCTTATTATTTTTATTACTCCTTTTCTCTAAAATCCCACAACTTCGTATCAAACCCGATATCCCACCTCTATTATGCTATTGAGTTCCCAACAGTTTGAAATATAATTATAATTTCTCTTTTCCAATGTGATCATTCCTTTTTCAAACCACTGTCGTGACCATTCCGACACTAGTTTCACTTGTTTTTCGTTTAGTTCGCTACTGCCGCCATCACCACCACTGTTTCCGACGACTTTTCCGGCAAAAGACCACTCCATCAGCTTCGCCTCTTCCAGATCGGCCTACGCCTCAAAGCGCGTCACCATAAGCCACCACACACGCCTCACCGTCCACCGCGCATCAAATCCATGTGCTACCGCTCTTCACCGCGCTTCCGGCAGCCGTTTAAGACACAACCTCTTTCGTTGAACTCGCCTCGGCCTCCTAGCTTTGAATATGCCCTCATATTCTAGTTTTGGACTACGGTTACATCTGCTACCTCCAAGATCCATTGTATGCTACTCCCTGCCATCGCTGCTAGAAAAGTTTTCCAGCAAGTTTTCCAACACAACCACTTCCATTGTGTGCGGAATCTCCCAATCTACACAGCCCAGATTTTTTAGGCCAAAAGTTGCTCAACGCGTGCTCATGTTCCTCCAAGATCCGATATGTTCATTCCACGCGCCGCCGCCAACAACCTCGAGCTTAGGCACGTCTGTCCGCCTTCCGGCACAATGTTTGAGTCGTTTAAATTGAGTTTTCCTTCCTGGTTCCAGGTATGTTTTAAGTTTTTTCCTTTGAGCCACATGCATACAGCTTGGCAATTTGTCCTAGATACACTGGTCCCATCTTTGTCCCAGATGTAATGGCCTTTCCTTTCTCTCCCTGAAGCATGCCTCTCACTCCTTGAAGCAAATTTAAGTTTAAATATTGAGTCTCCACTATTATTAGTTTGAAGCTTCCAAATGCACTTTTTAGAAGAACGGACCTTGCTTTGTTCAATTGCTTGCCATGAATTACTCTCATCATGCTGATGATCGTTCCGGCTATCTGGCTAAGTAAGCTATATTTATAGCAATTCTCTCTGACTTCATCTGCATCCATGAGTTGTCTTTCCATTCATTTATTATAATTTTGCGGAGTAATACATTGTTTTCTTGTAACAAGCTAAAGCTTACTAACCTTTAGCTTAAGGGGGAGTGTTAGAATATAATAAAATATTTATAATATCTTTTATATTATATTAGAGTATCTTGAGTTATCTTCTGAGATCAATTTATATTCATAGAGATATCTTTAAATATCTCCTATTATTATTATGATTTGCTACTTATTTAGGATTGAGTCTATGTATCTCTATAAATATAGATTAATATTGAGTCTTTTGTAATTAAGTTACATAAAACTATTATCAATAAATATTCCAACTCTTATTATTTTCTCCACTCTTTTTCTCTAAAATGTCACAACTTAGAACACTTATCCACCATTTTAATCTGCCATATCTTCCATAATACGCCATGGCACCAAAAGCCTTCACAAAATGACCGTGTTCGGTAGTAAAAAAATCTTCCACTGCAATCTGCCATGGCACCGCCATGTCCGATATTTAACAACACTGTTTAGAGGAGATGAGTGTAATTTCTCCAACATTTTTATGTTTTGTTAGTTATTTCATTGTGAATTGTATGTTATTATGCTTTTTTTTTATCTCCTCTATCTCGTCCTATTCTTTTCAAAACCTTAGGTAATGATTTGAAATAGTAATCATTTCTTAACTTTTTAACTTAACTGCTATTTATTGATCTGTCATCGATCCATAATAATCTTTTTTTATTAATTAATTAGGTAAAGTGAAGACAATAGTATAACTGGTAAAATAGAGATTAAAAGGGGAATGGAAGAAGTAAAATTGATATTCAATGCTTTGTTTACTACATTATGATTGATCCTGTTTTGTTGAACAATAGCTGAACTTGAACATGTTGGGCTATTTAATTGTCAAATGTACAGTTTTTAACATTTGCATTTTCAGGTATGCTCCTGCAACTCAATTGTGGAGGGGAAGACTCCATGTCATGGGTGGTAGCAAGGAGAATCGCCATACACCTGGGTTAGATCATTGGAGTCTAGCTGTAAAGGATGGGAAAGTTTTGGAGAAACAATGGCGGACTGAAATTCCTATTCCACGCGGTGGTCCGCATAGGTGAGCACACAACCCAGATTCTAGTCAATGGTTAACCTTAGTGTACTCATTTAGTTCATTTACAACAAGACATTATATCATTGTTTGATTAATGTAGCTGACTCTATGTTTAACTGGAATATTGGAGTTGGAGAAGATTTTGAAATGATGTTTAGGTTATACACTTGTTTCTTCTGTTGAGGATTTCAATAAAACAACAATTTTAAATATTTTAATAGATCCTTGACCAGACAATTGAATTCCGGAATATTAGAGCCCTTTTTTCCTAGAAATCGGATCATTAAAACCAAAAATACATGTTTACAGAAAACCAAACCGGTGTCGCTACCAACCTAAGATGCTTTTGAAGTATTACTTGAAAATTGATGCCACATCCATTGTCTTTGAAAGGAAATTTGTAGGCTTTCATGTAACCTTACCTTATTTAGTGTAGGGCTTGCATTATGAATAATGATCGCCTTTATGTTATCGGTGGACAAGAGGGTGATTTCATGGCAAAACCGGGTTCACCTATATTCAAGTGCTCGCGCAGGCTTGAGGTATCACTTTCTTTGGTTATTAGCTGCAGACATGGGTTACTATGTTGCATATTGTAATTTTATGATAGAAGAATTTGGAAGATATGGCATAGGAAATATAATTGAGTTTAATTTATGGTCACATGTAGTATAAAAAGTTTTACACATCATCGATCATATATTGATACACCGACATAATTATACCTTTATTTATACCTTACATTTTTTGATCCTTTTGCATAGTTACACCTATAGTGAAACACTAATGTTGAGAAGTATGGCAGAGCCCAACAAATAGAAAAATGATTGAGAGAAAAATTGTATTACCTTACCTGGAATTGATTTAATTAAAAAAGGTGATTACACTGAGAATATGATACATTTTATAGTGATCATTAATTAAATTAACAAATCATAACTAACTTGCAGTTTATACTAACTAACTTATAACTACTTATAACCAACTCCAAATACATCTAACAACTTACATACATTGGATTCTTCATATTATATTGTCTTGTGAAGCATTGTTTTGTGGTGTCTTATGGCCTTACATTTTCTTACATTTCAGGTAGTCTATGGAGATGTTTATATGCTTGATGACAAAATGAAATGGAAAACTTTGCCACCTATGCCAAAGCCAAACTCCCATATAGAATGTGCATGGGTAATTGTCAACAATTCAATTATTATCACCGGAGGTACAACAGAAAAGCACCCAGTGACTAAAAGGATGATGCTGGTTGGGGAGGTCTTCCGGTTTGATTTAGACTCTATGGTACTCTTTTGCTCTTTACAACTTGGTTATGCATATCTTTTTATCCATTAATACCTCTTACTTTGCTTTTATAAAAAATGTTTTTTATCCTTATAAAATACTTCTCATTTATGTTTTGTCTCTACAAAATATTTCTTTGAAGTTTTAATCCTCATTTATTTCATATTTTCAGAACTGGTCCATGCAGTTTTCTTATTTTTCTTTTGTTTTTTTACGATAGAGACAAATGTAGGTTATCACTTGTTATGTAAACTTTCTAATAATACATTTAAAGGACGCCGTATAATTTGAAAGAAAAATATTTATTGTTACAAGAAAAGTTTGACAAGTAATATAAGAAATCTATGTGGCAGCACTACACTTAAAATTAATAATCATCCACACTCTCCTATATATTGGTAATCATAATTGGACCAAATCTCTTATTTTCATACATTTTTATCTTTTATGTATAAATCTTTCGTTGAAAATAGCAGTGTTTAATTTGAAATATCCTTATGTCAAGTGTTGGATTTGGGAAGATACCATTCTAGAAATGTGAAATAAGTGAGCGTTGAAACAAAATTTTGAAGGAACTAAACTAAAAGGAAAGGTTTGTTGGGATATAAAGACTTAAGAGGTCACAATGAACTTCATAAATCCATTTTTTGACAATGAGGCCATTCTATAACAATTATTCATGACATTCGTTTGTTCATATTGATCTGATAAATTGTACTTGGGGGTCATTTTGTTGATGGTTAAAATTGATCATGGTTATAGGCATTTCAAGTCATCTGAAATAGTTTTATTATGGATTGCAGAAATGGTCAGTGATTGGAAGGCTTCCTTACCGAATTAAAACCACATTAGCTGGATTTTGGGATGGATGGCTATACTTTACATCAGGACAGCGGGACAGAGGACCGGATAATCCGCAACCGAGAAAGGTCGTCGGAGAAACGTGGAGAACGAAATTAAGTTTGCCTTTATAGTTTTTTATCAGCAATGTGCATCATATCAAATTTCCTCCAATTTTTAGGTCATGGTTCAAATTATTTGTTTTCCTTTTCTATTGCTGCAGTGCCCTGGATGGGCAATGGTTGATTAAATTTTCTCCACTTCGTGTACAGAGTATAGATAGATATTCTCCACTTCATATCAAATTTCCTCCACTTTGATTAATAAGTTATTTTTTCACCCTTTTCCCAAAATTATTTGTGCTACATATCAATTTAGATTTTACGCATTCTTCGGTTGTTGATACGAATCATGGACATTGTTGGATTGAACAGTTTCATATTTTGACTTTACTAATAAACCGGATTAAAAATTCTAACTCAGAATAAGGACAGTTTAATATTCAATTATTCATCCAACAAAAGAGATCTATTGATCAAATTCATTTCTACCTGATAAGTTACCCAGAGATCGAAAACTCTTGCTAATAAATAACATTGAAAAATGCTAATGGTTACCATGAAATATTCACAAGAATCATATGTATAAGCATCTAATCCTTCTAAATAATAATCTTCCATTACCCTACGTTTGGTTGCCCATATTTTAATTGGTCAAAATCTCTTATTGTCATCAATTATTCTCTTTCTTGTAAAAATTGTTTGTGATGAATAGCACTACTCAATAACATTTATAATCTATTATATCTTATTAAAACAAACTCTCGCACTCTATTGATTGATGTCACCTCAGAATAATTTATTCCACGTGTACAAACATATCTCACCTGAGCAAAAAG
Organism: Cicer cuneatum; assembly: GCA_037974295.1. Lineage (NCBI taxonomy): Eukaryota > Viridiplantae > Streptophyta > Magnoliopsida > Fabales > Fabaceae > Cicer > Cicer cuneatum. Next base: position 39,657,489 of record JBBPBO010001986.1, read on the forward strand.
ATGATGTGTATGCCCCCGATTAGAGACCTCTCTTGTGTGTATTTCACTAATAGAAATATGCATCTCATTTTCCTCCACTTACCTTCACGTCAGATGCCTTGCATTCGTCATCTCTCTGCAATCCAAAATTTCCTTCCACCATCCCTTCACGTCTCGCCTTCGACGTCCCTCTGCGGTTTGCTGTGGCCCCAAGTTTCGTCCATGCTCAATTGCATCTTGCAATCGCGTTTCGGGTATAATCGTTGTGTCCCCAAGTTTTGTCCTGCACGTCTCGCCTTCGACGTCCCTTTGCGGTTCGCCGTGGCTCCAAGTTTCGTCTCGTTGCTCAGTTGCATCTCGCAATCGCGTTTTGCGTATAACCTCTATGGCCACAAGTTTCGCCCCGCCGATCAGTTGCATCTCGCAGTCGTGGTTTGCGGATAACCAACTCTGCTCCGAAGATAACCCAAAAGAGGTGTAGGTTTGTTCGATGCAACAACATCGAAAAATTTACTTCTCTTTGTCCATGTCTAATCTATATTGTAACATATCTTTCTAATCTCCTTTTTTATGTTAAATATTTCTTAATTTTCTTTCTAATCTTCGTTTCTATGTTACTGATTTCTTATATTTCTTATTAATTCACTTACACTCATTTTTTCACTTATTGTGTACAAATAATAAAAGGTGAATGTGAATACACTTTTTGGTAAAATCCCCCATCTTCACATCATACAAGCCATTGCATTGACAAATCAAGCTTAGTAATAATGATGTCATTTCTTTTTTAAAAAGCCCTCTAATTTTGAATACAATAATTTTACTAACCAAAATGAAATAAGGGACAATTAATAATGACTCCAACTTAAAATAAAAGGGTGTTGTCAAAAATTATTTTACTATTATGTCACACTTAAATATCTGAATTTAGATCATTATGTTATGAGAAACAAAATAAGTTTTGCCTTTAATCCCCATGCCCACAATAAACTTTTGAAAAAAACAGCTAGGTTAAAGCGATAAATGAATGAAAATGGTGGTAAACAGAGGAGGGGTGAAAATTATGTGTCTTCAAGACCTGCTTGAAAAACCTCATATGATTTTAACTGATGGCTTTCAAATCTTACATTCTGGTTATGTGTCACTGTTTACTATGACATTGTTTACTATAAAATATTCATTGATAGATCAAGATCTCTTCAAATATGTTCATGAGAGACAACTTATAGTTTATATTAATAGTCGTATTTCACTATATCATGACTATAATTTGTGATACAGGTCTCATATCTAACTTTAATTTTTATTTTATCTAACACACATGCGATGGTGATGAAATGTTAGGGCAAGGTTGATTATTTCATCAAATGTGCACATACCGGTGATTTAGCTTCTATGCATCTAAGCTAGATTCAAGAAATAAGTTTCTTATGAATCTTTATGTTAGTAATTTTTCTAAATTTATTGCGAAAAGAATGCATTTCATGGTCTATTGTTATTATAATGTGTTAATCTCATCGATATACTTCACCCATGTTATATGTGGTTATTTAAAATGAGGTGCATTTCATGAAGCTAGGAAGAATTTCTTAGTTGGAACCGCTTGAAGGTGCAAACACGAGAAGGGGGGTTGAATTGTGTTTGCCAAACTCGAATTCTTTTTGCTGTTTTGTTGAACGTTGATGTGAATTGTTTGATGAATAAATAATCAGATTAAGCAGCGGATAATAACAGCATAAGAACACAACAATTTGGCTACATCTAGTCCCTTCATCCTGAAGGCTTTAATCCACTAATTCAAAACCTTTGAATTACAACACCTGACCCTCCAAGCCAGTCTTCTCAAACAGCCTGACAACCCCAGACTTTTGAGGAACGAGAGCAACACCTTGACTCTACAAGTCAAGTCTTCTCCTACAAATCTGACAACCCCATATTGAAGAAGGAATCTGCAACACTATCGGGTTTGATTACAAGGGTTTGGAACTCTACAAAGTTGCTTCTGGAAAAATGATTACTGCACTGAATTTCTCTCTCGAAAACACTTAGAAAATATTGCTTTTGCACTCAAGTATTTCTCTCTATTGAACTCTCGGATTGTGTTGCATATGAAGCTTGAGTTCTTGTATTATCGATGGTTAATGCTGCTGCCTGAAGCCTCCTTTTATAGCTGCAAATAGGGTTTTGTCCAAGCTTAAATTTGAGATAAATCTTGCTTAGATTTCCTTTGAAAATTTTGTTGGCCAATCTTGTTTCACTTAATTTAAAAATGTATCTTTTTAACTTCAGATTGTACTTGAAAATTCCATTGACCAATCTTGTTACTATTAATTTCAAACCATATCTTTTTAGCTTCAGATTGCATTTGAATTTCCCTCAAGTCTTTAGTGATTTTTTTTGAATCAAATCCCCTTAATACTTTGATCAAATTTCTATCAAAATTCAATCAAGTCTTCTTTGAATTTTAATCAAGTCTTCACTGATCTGCATCATGATTTAAATTCTGGACTGTATGATATTCTAATCTCGACCAACTCGGGACCATGCTATCTGATATGTACCATTCTGTGATCTTCTTATCTGGACCATTGATCATCTGATCTGGACCATTGATCATCTGATCTGGACCATTGATCTTATGATCTGGACCATTTATTTTCTTATCTGGACCATTGATCTTCTAATCTGGACTAAGTCTTATTTCTGGACCATGTTATCTTCTGGTCTGCACCAAGTCTGGACTAAGTCTTATTTCTTGACCATGCTATCTTCTGGTCTGGACCAAGTCTGACTTATGTTACCCTCTGGTCTGGACCAAGTCTCCCTCTGACAAGCTCCCTTCTAGTCTGGACCAAGTCTCCTTCTGGACCAAGTCTCCTTCTGGACTCTGCTTCCTTCTGATCTGGGCCAAGAAATGTATCCTTTGATGATGTTATTTTTTCTTCCCTTTGATGATATCCTCTGATGTTTGCCTTTGATGACATCCTCTAGTATTCTCTGGAGGTAACTTCTGGTACCCTCTGGTGACATCCTCTAGTATCCTCTAGATGTTTCCTCTGGTATCCTCTAGATATATCCTCTGGATGTTTCATCTGGCCGAAACTTCTGGTGGCATTTTTATCTTCTGGTGACGTCATCCTCTGATTTTTGCACAACCTCTGATTTTTTCTTCTAAGTCAAAATACAATTTACAAAAAATAATTTTGTTAACATCAAAACTTTAATTTAAAGAACCAACTTGATTCCAACACCGCTTACTTTTTAGTGCAGACTTGCCTTTAAGATTTTTTTTAACTTCTCATCTTTATCTTCTTGTACATAGTATATAACAACAAGCTACAAGAAAGTTCTTTTTTTTTTTACACATTTTTTTATATTGTTGGGTTATTCATTTTGTCTAAATGTTTTGAGAAATTGACTTATAGGGTGTTACATGAATGAATTTTTAGATAATGCACTTTGGAGTGGTCGTGCTAGATTTCGTAACAATAATAAAAATTTAGTTAAGAATTTGTTATAGTTTTCAAGAGTTTGTCATAAAATAGTTAACTGCTCTTATAGAAGTTTAGGGGTGTGTACATGATTCCTTATAGGAATCTTGTCACCTACTACATCAAGTTTTCGTCTTTAACAACGATGAAATGTAATAAATGTTTTTGAAATTGTTTTATTTCTTAAACCATATAAGTTTAGTAAACATTGACTCAATATTTGACATATTTTGTCTCTATATTTTTAACATCATATTCTAAGCTCTGGTTTGTTTCAATGTGTATAATACATGTTTGTAGAAGTTGATCAAGACCGTTTGGAAAAACTTTTCCAGTGTCACTTTGCAAGGTTTAAAAGAAAACAATTGCTTCATTTTAAAAGGAATTATGTCTCTTTGAAAATAAAGGTGTGCATAATATATTTTCTAAATACGATTCCTACATTTTATTTAGCTTTGAGATCATTGTAACTGATCATTTAATCGACTAACTACGTGTAGAAGTTGAGCACTCTATTCAATCACAACATGCTCAATCTCAACAAGCAAGATGTAAAAGGAAGGAATTACTGCATTTGCACAGAAATATGATTTCAAAATCCAATTCAGGTTCCTTACTCAAAAATTGTGCAAAGAATTTTATTGTATATGAATGAAGTTGTTTACCTCCAAAACATCTTGTAATTTGATCCATTTATATCCTTTTACAGTCCTCGTTAGACAAGTTTCCCAAACTAATCAGTCAACATCTACAATTTTCAATGCTACCCTTATATGGTTTGCATTCTAATTTTTTTTTCTTTATTAGCTTTTGTCGTTGAAACTTGGAATTTGGAAGCCTGAAATGTGCTTGTGAATTTTGTGGAGCTCTTCACTAGCACGAAGAAAGAATGAAAAAGATTAAACACCCACAACATCCAAAGTTTTATGCATGTTGCATGGAAGACCAGGAGCAACTTCCATTACTAAAATTTCCACCAACTTTGCTCTATGACTTGCTTGATTATGATGGAGATAGTGCATCAAAATGTTTCTGTTGTAACATTAGAATTTATAATGCAACTTTTGCTTTTACATCTATGGGTGGAAAAATTGACTATGAAATCAACAAACATAGCGGTGACCCTTATGTCTTTCAAATCAATGGATAGACTTACTGTAAGACCCTTAAATTTAAAATTAAATTATGGATTTAATATTAAGTGTATTTTGGGAATATTTGTAAAATATTTAATATATGTATATTTTTATATATATATGTAAATATATATTTTGGAGGTTGGATTAAAATTATTGGATGAAGGATAAATTAATTTAATTACGAGTAATTAAATATCGAACAGTTAATTAAGATGTTAGCTGTTAATTACGACAAGAGTGGTTAAGTACTTGATGGTCAAGCAATATTATAATATTACTGTGTTGGGTGAGGTGGCACATATATGCCTATATATATGTAAGTGAGAAGCTAGAAAAGAAATCAGAAACATTTCCTTCCTTCCTCACTGCTGCGCCAGTTTCCTTCTTCCTATTCTCATTCTGTTTTTGTGTTGGTGGTAACAAAAGAGCATCCTCAAAAGTCAAATTACATGGAAATCCAAGCGCCGAACCAGAAAGTGTCAAGAACGAAAGTTGTACCTCTCATCGTTACAGAGCTCAAGAACTAACTTTGGTAGCGACGACGCGAACGGGAGTTTCGCCGACTGTTGTCGCAGTAACGTGAACGAGCGAAGAAAACGTAACTAAGGTAAAGGGCACCTTCCAACTTTCTAGATTGCATTTAGGACTGTAAATGCATGTTGATGTGTGATTATATTTGATTTTTCTGGTTTGAAAATGAAACTGTTGCGCATGTTGTTATGGATGATGAAAATGCACGCTGTTGATGTTTTTTTTTATGATCTGTGTTGTTGCTGTTTTGGTTGATACATCAATGATGTTTTGGTTGTGTGTGGATACTAGAAAATGCTTTGCATGTCGTTTTGGGGATGATCAAAATGCATGTGTTGGGATATGGCTGTACTGTCTTGTGACTGTTTTAGGAGGGTAAGATTGTTTTTTTGCTGTTGTTGTTGATTTGTTGTTTAGAGGAGGATGTTTTTATGATTTTATTGTGGTGAAGGAAATCAATTATGTTGTGTTGTGAACATTCTGGTGTTGGTGGTTAAAGAAGCTGTGATTTTGTTTTGGTGTTGCTGGTGGTTTTCAAAAGAAAAGGATTTTAAAAATGTGTAGAGGTCTTCTGGAAATTTTACTGTTTTCGAAGGTGTATTCGAATACGGCACTAGTGTATTCGAATACATTCCTACAAAATTCCTGTTTTATTCAAATTTTGAACTTGTATTCGAATACAACACTCCGTATTCGAATACAGATAAGTGATTTTTGCTTATGACTTAGCATCTGTATTCAGCTACGACCCTGTCGTATTCGAATACAGGATTGCAATTTTTGCCACTGTATTCGCATCAGTATTCAACTACGACCCTGTCATATTCGAATACAGATTTGTTGGTTTTGCCACTGACTTCGCATCTGTATTCAGCTACGACAACCTCGTATTCGAATACAGAAAGCTGATTTTTTCACTGTTTTAGCATCTGTATTCGAATACAAGGAAGCTGTATTCGAATACAGATTGGTTTTTTTTCAAAAATTCCAGTTTTAAACATTGGTTTATGCACTTAAAGAGTTGAGGAAACATTGGGAAGGCTTGTGATGAATTAAATGGATATTTTTAGATGGTTTGAAGTGGTGATGATGAGGTTCTTGAGATTTTTTTGTTGATGTGGCAATAATGAAGTTGTTGAGATGGTTTGAGCTGGTAATGGAGTGGATGGATTTTCAGCTGGTATTTGCATACTGTTTTCAGTGAAGAGAAAACATCGCATGTTCATGCATTGCATAGTTAGGTGGTGACCGCGATGGACCATAGAGCTAATGCAGTGATTGTGATGGGCCGCGAAGTTAAGTAGAAACCATGGGTTATAGAATAGTTCCGCGTGTATTAGACGGTCTATTCTATCTGGGGTCAGAGTAGTTCCACCTGTATTAGACGGTCTATTCTACTTGGACTACAGAGTGGTTCCGCGTGTATTTGACGGTCCATTCCATTTGTAAAATCGTGCTGGTCCGTGAGAGACTGCACCTTGGAAATTCCAAGAGTTGTGTACATTGGCATTTACATATTGCATCGGGGTGGTTGACTGTGAGCCATGTTTTAATATTAGTTGACGAGTTGAAACCGAGGGTGGCAAGTATCCATTGAAATTTGAGTGCCGAATAAGTGTTTGTGATTGCTAATTTTGTTGTACTTGCAATATAATTAATATGTAAATTAGCTATTTCGCGAATATGTTAATGTATACGTTTCATAAGTAAGCATACTTCATCATTACTGTTGTTATATCATTTGAGCATGCCATGTATGTACATTGTTATCTTAGAAATAATTGTTATGTGGTAATTTTTATTTTCAGTCGGTGACCCTTTACAATTATTGTGCAAAAATTGCGCTTTGCCCTCAGATGATACTCAAACCCGTACCTCCGACGGTTACACTAACGACGGAGACGTCGTTAGTTTTCCTTGATCTTCACGTATGACGTATTTGTGGACAACGCAGAGGGACAGACAGCTGGGTGAAGACGAGACTTGTAGAGGATGCGGTGGAAACCGTACTACTGTAGCTTTAGAGCATGATCAGTTTAGACTTGTTGTATAGGGTCTTGAGCTCGGTGGATGTAATTATTTATTTTGGGATAATTGTATATTTTTCCGCACTCTGATAATGTTTTGGTGGGTCCAGGATACAATTTTTAATGTATCTTTATTTTTGTATATTTTGAAGATCAATTTCCCAAAACTAATTTACTCGATTAAAGTTATGATGTAATTATTTAATTACTTTCGTCATTTGAATCACGACGTATTATTTTATGAAATAATTTAATTTTATTTTTTTAATTCTTTTGAATTAATTTGAAAATTCTCTTATTGATTTTGGTTGAAAAAAAAATACACCCGCGATGTTTAAAAACTCGGGGTGTTACACTTACCACCTACCTGGGTCTTTATGCCCTGAGAATGGAGAAAAGCCAAAATTTACCCAACTTTATAGATTAGGCTCTACCCAAGGTGATAACGAAAATAGTCTTCTTCAAGAGAAACTTGTGAGAGACACTTTGCATATGCTAGACAATTGCCTTGGTAAAATCATTGAGGATGGTCAGAGATAAATATGATCACCATGATGTCGGAGAATTGAAACTAAGATTGCTTAGCAATAGGTTGACTGATGGGAGACAAAATAACATACCCTTTTTCTAAAAAATTGCAACGCTTTTAGTTGATCAAAGCTTAAATGAGGGAAGTCATCGGGATATAATTGTTGAACACAAAGCAACTGGTCTTCAGGGAATTACAAAATTGCACCCAAGTTTAATGACACTACAATACCCATTATTATTTCCATATGGAAAGTATGGTTATGGGATTAAGATAAGTCATCGAAATCCAGAAACGGGAAGGTGCTACAGGCAAAAAAAAGTTACTATAAGACAATATTATTCTTTTCGCTTGCAACAACGAACTGGAAAGGTACAAACATTGTTACGGAGTGGCGTTTGTTCCAACAATACATGGGGGATGCTTATGCTTCCATCGAAAAGTTAGAATCAATTGGATTAGAAAGAATCAAAAGCAATTAAGTGCAAACTATATAGTGGATTGAGGAATGCTATTAATCAAGGAGACGTCATGACAAATTTCGTTGGTAGAATGACAATCCTTCCATTGTCTTATACTAGTGGGTTGTGGTATCATGTTCAAAATTACAAAGTAAATAATTATTTCACTATCTATATTTATTCATGCATTATACATACCCAACAAATCTTTGTGGCTTCCAATATATTTTGCTTTGTCCCTTTCATGCTATTCTTCGACTATACTTAGGTTGTCTATATATGAATTTTATCAATGTTTCTCTAAATGGATGGTCATTTTTCTTAGACGTATTTTTTAAGTCAGTAACTGACAATTGAAATCATACTCAGGATGCGATGGCTATATGTCAATATGTTGGATATTCTGACCTATTTTCAACATTCACATGCAATTTTTCCTTTATGGCTAGAAATACAATTTTTCCTTTAAACCGTTGAAGGAAAAAACAATGAGGACATACCTGACATCATTAGTCGTGTTTTCTCTATTATGTTATGAGAGCTAATCAATGATATTAAAGGTCAACAAATATTTGATAAAGTCATAGTAGGTAATGTATTTTGTCACAATTTTAATTCATCTTAGTCTTTGATTAATCTACAAACTAAATAAATATGGAAATTTATCTACACTACCTATTATTGTATGTAACAATATTGATATGCTACTAAAATCTATGAATATTAAAATAAAAATATCTCATAATGTTTTTTATTTATTTCATTCCTTTTAATTACGTGTTTCCTTTTCTTAGCAATTGTGTACACTATTGATTTTTTTTTTTTTAAAAAAAGGTATGCCCCATGTCCACATATTAGTGTTCTTACATTCAGAATATAAAATACAAACACCATTTATGATTGGTGACACCATATCGGCAAAAATTCTAGATAAAGATATTGACCATCTTACTTTTAGTGCAGTTAAGAAATTTATGATACATGGACCATGCTGTATTTTAAATAAAAAAATATCCATGTATGGTTAATGGAAAATGTGGGAAGCATTATCCAAAGAGATTTCATGATAAAACATCAATAGATGAAGATGGGTTCCCTATATAAATGCAACGAAATGATGGTCGATACATCTTAAAGAATGACAACCAACTTGATAGTCGTTACTGTTGAGACAAAATCTCTTTCAAATGGTTTTAATGATAACAAAATTAATAATTATGATTCTTGTTAAGACTAATTTGTGCTCTTGAGTTTATTGTTATTAGAAAACAGGTTGCTCTTCAAAAGGGAAAAAATCTAAGTCAATCCAACAAGTTTTTCAAACTTGAGGATGGACTAGAGGATGAACCCTCAAAGAGGATAAACCAACAATTATGCAAAATATTCAGAATCACGATAACATTGATTTCTTATCAAAAGAGAAGTTATATTAGTGTTAAAGTTTAGAGAAAAAATAAAGTCAAATGAAGAAAACAAAGGCAGAGGATGAACATAGAAGAATGAAGTGTAAGAGGATGGACCTCCAGCTCTCTTGATCCTCTTATGATGAAAATGATTCTACCTTTTCAAAGTACATAAAGGTTGTACTGAACAAGACCAAAATGTAAGCTGACATGTCTTGGAGAACGCAAAAGCAAAAGACAGCTAAGGCCCAAACTTCAAGGAGGTTTAAACCTCCTAAACGAGGATGGATTGTATTCCCATCCTCCTGCACTCAAACAAGACCCAAGACAGCTGGATGGCATTTCTGTAATTAAAGACTACTGGCTTTGGACTTTTGATTAAAGTGCCCAACGGTCATAAAACTTCTAAACACATGGATAGACCATCTTACAACTCTATAAAAGGAAGGGTGCTCTTCTTCATTCAACACACAACTACAAAGTATACAAAGAAAAAGTCTAAGAGCTATCAAGTGCTTTCTCATCCTCTCTTTATACTTTCTATTGTCTTATACTAGATCTTTGAAACATCTTTTTAGAAAGTGTTAGTAAAGAGATACATCACAAACATCATCAAACAATATTGTAATTTCTAAGTGACTTACACTTAGAAATAGTTGAAATCCGTGAGAAGATATTGTAAGCTTGGTGAGGCTTTAGAACACACAAGTTGTAACTAACCTCTGTGAGAGGTTGATCGTTTTCTTAGTGAAATATTTCAAGTGTGTGAGGACTGGACGTAGCTCTTATTGGGTGAACCAGTATAAAGTTGTGTGTGTCATTTTCTAACCTCTCTCTCTATCTTTTAGTAATTTGTTCATACTCATAGTTTCAAATTTCCAACCTCTAATTTTCATCCTCTCGAAGAGGATAAAGCTTTAAAACTTGAAAGAAATTTTAAAACAACAAATATCTCTATTCAACCCTCCTTTTAGTGATATTCTAGCTACTTCAATTGGCATCAGAGCAAGGTTGTCTAGAAAACTACACCTAACAGTGTAAGAGAAAAAGATCAAAAGAAAAATGTCAAAAGCTAAGTATATCCCTCAAGGAGGATCATCCAGCAGGCTTCCCTATTTCGATGGCACAGATTACTATCATTGGAAAGGAAAAATGAGACTGTTTCTCATATCACAAGATAACTACATGTGGTATGTGATTGAAAATGGAAATAATGTCATTAGACTCAACAACACAGATTCTTCCTCCGATGAAAAACCTCAAGCACAATGGACAATTGAAGAAAATGCTAAGGTACTCTTAAACTCTAAAGCTCATTTATTTCTAACGTGTGCTTTGAGCAGGGAAGAATATGACAGAGTTGAAGAATGCCAAAGTGCTAAAGAACTATGGGACACTCTGAAAATCCATCATGAAGGATCAAGTCACGTTAAAGAGGCGAGGATTGACATGGGTGTAAGAGAATTCGAACTATTCTAAATAACTTAAGGTCTCTTGGAAATGAATACTCCGTTCACGAGAGGATAAGCAAAATTCTAAGGAGTTTACCAAAAGAATGGAGACCAATGGTGACGGCCATTACAGAAGCAAGAAACTTGGCCACCATGATGTTAGAGGATCTGGTTGGGACTCTTAGAGCTCATGAACCATTACTGCTTGCTGATAAACCAAGCAAAAAGGAAAAAATGATAGCGTTAAAATCTAGCCAAACTGAAAGTCCATCCTCCAAGAAGACTGAAGATGTCATAAAAAAGGAAAACTCAGAATATCCTCTTTCGGATGAGGAGGATGAACTCGCTCTTATTTCTAGAAGAATTCCGAGGATGAAAATTAGGAGAGGACAAGAAAAAAGATCTCGTCAAAAAGAAAAAACTGACAAAAGTCAGATAACTTGTTTTGGATGCAACAAAGTGGGACACTACAAAACTGAATGTCCTCTAAACAAAAGAAACACAAGAAGATTTCAAAATAAAAATAAATCTATGATGGCCACTTGGGATGACAACGACGGATCATCCTCTGAGCAAGACAAGGAAGAATATGAAGGTGCAAACACGAGAAGGGGGGTTGAATTGTGTTTGACTAACTTGAATACTTTTTCTGTTTTTGCAGTTTTAAAACGAAACTTGATGTATGAATAAAACAGAGTTAGCAGCGGATATAAAGTAAAAATAAAAACATAGAATTTTTATACTGGTTCACCGTTAACGAGGTTACGTCCAGTCCCTTCACCTTGAAGGATTTCACTAATTCAAAACCTTGAATTACAACAGTTCCATTGACCCTCCAAGTTAGTCTTCTCAAACAATCTAACAATCCTGGACTCTTAAGGAATACAGCACCTTGACTTCCTAAGTCAAGTCTTCTCCTACCAATCTGACAACCCCAGATTGTAGAAGGAACTACAACGCCTTGAATCTAAGTGCCAAGTAATCTGCTACCCCTTCTAACTCCCTCAGATTGTAGACTCTATTTCAACAACTTAGATCTAACACAAGGGAAATAAAACAACACGAGTGCTTGCTTCTGGAAAGGTGGAACTCACAATTAACCTCACTGAAAACTTGAGTATTTGCTTTGGAAGTGTATGACTCTTTTGTGATTTTCGAGGCTAAGTATTCTGCCTTGAGCCTCCTTTTATAGATGCATATTAGGGTTTCTTCCAAGTTTAAATTCCAACTATATCTTGCCAGATACTCTTGCAAAAATACTTTGACCAATCGGGCTTCACTTAAATAAAAAACATATCTTTTTATGCTCCAAATTGCCTTTCAAAAATAACTTTGACCAATTCTGACTTTAATTAATTCTGGAACAAATCTTTCTTCCCGCCAATAGCTTTTGAATTCCACAAGTCTTCAATTTATTTTTGTATCAAATCCTTTTTAATACTTTGATCAAATTTTTATCAAATCTCCACCGATTATCATCATGATTAAATCTGAACCCTTTGATCTTCTACTCTCGTCCACATCTGGACCATACTAAGTGATATGTTGTGATCCTCTAATTTTGGCCAACCCTAGACCATACTTTCTGATCTTCTGATCTTGGCCAACCTGGACTAGCAAACTGATCTGTTGTGATCCTATGATCTCGGCCAATGCTGGACCATACATTCTGACCTTCTTATTTTGGCCAACACTGGGCCAATGTCTGATCTTCTGATCTCGGCCAACAGTGGGCCATATTCTTAAATCTGGACCATTTATCTGAACCTTTTCCCTCTGATCTAGACCAATTCTGAACTGGGTCTGGATTGAACTGAAATTAAATCTGGACAAATGATATTTCAGTCTGGACATTTTACCTTTTGATTTGGACCAGGTCTGGATCAAATCTGGACATCATTTCTTCTAGTCTGGACTTAGTTTCATACCCTGAACCATGCTATCTTCTGGTCTGGGTCAAATCTGGATTGAATATCTTGTTCTGGACCCATTCATTTATCCTCTGATTAAGTCTGGACTGTTTATCATTTCACTACCAGGCCATCTTCTGGTCAAAATAACTTATGGACTAAGTCTGACTAATGATTCCTTATGGGCTGGATCAAGTCTCCCTATGGCAGGCTTCCTTCTGGTATGGTCCAGGTCTCCTTCTGATTTTGCTTCCTTCTGATTTGGGCCAGCAAAGATATCCTCTGGTAATTTTAGGATGCATCCTCTGGTACCTTCTGAATGCATTATCTGATGTCTTCATTTTCTGCCTCTAGGAACTTCATCTTCTGGTGGCATTTAATGTAATAATTCATGGTACAAAATAAGATTACATGGAGTGCTTTTGTAAACATCAAAATCCTAAGTACTTAGAACCAACTTGGTTCCAACAGAATAGGCTAACCTCTGCCTTATGGAAAACTCATATACTGATGAGGTTACCATTACTGAACTATGTCCCTCTTGTGAAAAATTAGAAATTGAATTTGACAATCTTTTAAATGACTCAAACACTCTATCTCATAAATGTGGTTTTCTTAAAAATCACCTTTATGAAATAAAGAAGCTAAATAAGGAACTCCAAGCTAAGAATGATAAATATCAAAAAATCATTCTAGACTTGCAGGAATCTCATAGAAAAATTTCAGAACAAAAAGTTTTGAACAAAAAGAATGTCAATATTCATCCTCCAGAAGAGGATACAGAAAAGAATGATTTAAAAATAAAAGTGGAAGAACTCAAGAATGACATTACCAACTTTTTTAAATCCACTGAAACATTTCAAAAAATTATGGGATCTCAATCTGGAATTTTTGACAAAGCTGGTATTGAATTTAAAAGTTCTCAAAAGCAAAAATTATATGAAAACTTCTTTCTACCAAATAAACAAGAGGATAGGCCTAAATGCACTTTTACAAAAAACATGGACATACTATTAAAGTTTGTCATGCTAAGAAAAGGGCTAAAATTAACAAAAGGAGATGTTCATTTTGTGATAAGCATGGACACCATGATTCCATTTGCTATCATTAAAAAAAATCCTTACAAGAGGACGGACTAACCCCCAAGGACCTAAGTCACTTCTAAATTTTGACACAAGCATATCCTCTGATCAACAAAAGAAAGCCATGGTTCTTGGACAGTGGCTGCTCAAGGCATATGATAGGGGATAAGAATTGTTTCATTTCGCTAGAAACAAAGGATGGAGGATCAGTCACCTTTGGAAACAATGATAAAGCCCAAATTAAAGGTACAGGTGTAAGACCCTTAAATTTAAATTAAATTACGGATTAATATCTAGTGTATTTTGGAATATTTGTAAAATATTTAATATATGTATATATAAATATTTGTAAAATATTTAATATATGTATATATAAATATTTTTGAGATTGATTAAAATTATTGGACGAAGGATAAATTAATTACGAGTAATTAAATATCAAACCATTGATCAAGAGTTTATCTGCCAACAGAATCGCGACGGGAGTAGTTAGTTATTTGAGGGTCAAGTAATTTTATAATATTATATATGTGCATAGTAAATGAAGAGTATGTTGGAACCAAGTTGGTTCTAAGTACTTAGGATTTTGATGTTTACAAAAGCACACCATGTAATCTTATTTTGAACCTTGAATAATTAAAACAAATGCCATCAGAAGCTGAAGTAATCAAAGCAGAAGATCAAAGGGTTCCAGAGATTGAATCCTGAAGGTACCAGAAGATACTCCAGGATGTCAAAACATCACCAGAAGGTATCTTTGCTGGCCCAGATCAGAAGGAAGCAAAGTCAGAAGGAGATCTGGACCAGACCAGAAGGAAGCCTGCCAGAGGGAGACTTGATCCAGACCAGTAGAAGTCAAAAGTCAGACTTAATCTAGAAGTTATTCTTACCAGAAGATGGCCTGGCAGGGTATGAAACTAAGTCCAGACCAGAAGAAATTATCTCCAGAATTGATGTAGAACTGATCTAAGGTAAAATGTCCAGACTGAAATATTATTTGTCTAGATTTAATTTCAGTTTAATCCAGACCAAGTCAAGAATTGGTCCAGATCAGAGGGAAGATATTCAGATCAATGGTTCAGATTTAAGTATTTGGCCCAGTGTTGGCCGAGATCAGAAGATCAGACCATGACCCAGTGTTGGCCAAAATCATAAGGTCAAGATGTGTGGTGCAGCAGTGGCCGAGATCAGAGGATCACAGCATATCAGTTTGCAAGTCCAGGATGGCCGAGATCAGAAGATCAGAAAGTGTGGTCCAGGGTTGGCCGAAATCAGAGGATCACAGCATATCACTTAGTATCGTCCAGATGTGGACTAGCGCAGAAGATCAAATGGTCTAGATTTAATCATGAGGATTAACGGTGGAGATTTTAATTTATTTTGATCAAAGTATTAAAAAGATTTGTTACAAAAATAAAGTGAAGTATTGTGGAACTCAGGAGCTGTTGGCGGGAAGAAACTAAAAACATGATTGGCCAGTTATTTTTGAAAGAAAATCTGAAGCTTAAAAAAGATATGTTTTTATTTAAATGAAGCCCAATTGGTCAAGATATTTTTGCAAGAGAATCCAGCAAGATTCAGCTCGAAATTAAGCTTGGAAGAGGCTCTAATCTGCATCTATAAAAGGAGGCTCAGGGCAGAATACTTAGTATCGAAAATCACAAAAGAGTCATACACTTCCAAAGCAAACACTCAAGTTTTCAGTGAGGTTAATTGTGAGTTCCAGCTTTCAAGAAGCAAGCACTCATGTTATTTTCTTTCCCTTGTGTTAGATCTAAGTTGTTGAAGTAGAGTCTACAATCTGAGGGAGTCAGAAGGGGTAGCAAATTACTTGGCAATTAGATTCAAGGCGTTGTAATTCCTTCTACAATCTGGGGTTGTCAGATTGGCAGGAGAAGACTTGACTTAGGAAGTCAAGGTGCTGTATTCCTCAAGAGTCTAGGATTGTTAGACTGTTTGAGAAGACTGACTTGGAGGGTCAGTGGAACTGTTGTAATTCAAGGTTTGAATTAGTGAAATCCTTCAAGGTGAAGGGACTGGACGTAGCCTCGTTAACTGTGAACTAGTATAAAAATTCTGTGTTTTATTTTTACTTTATATCCGCTGCTAACTCTATTTTTATTCATACATCAAGTTTTGTTTTAAAAGTGTAAAAACAGGAAAAGTATTCAAGTTAGTCAAACACAATTCAACCCCCCCTTCTCGTGTTTGCACCTTCAGAGTATGCCTATATATATGTTGTGTGTAAGAAGGAGACAAGGGAAAAATCAGAAACAGAAAAATAGTTTCTCCCACCATCTATGCGCCATCTCTCCCTTCTTTCTTCTTCTTTGAATTCTGTTTGTGCGGGTGAACAAAAAAAAAGAGATACTCAAAACTCAAATTACTTGGAAATCCAAGCCTCAAATCAGAGAGTGTCAAGAGGGAAAGTTATTCCTTGTTTTCGCCGATTTTAGTTGCGGTAATGTAAACGAGCAAGTAAACGTAACGAAGGTAAAGGGTTGCTTCCAAATTTTTAGATTGCATATAGGGACTCTAAATGTATGTTTGATGGATGATTATTATATGTTATGTTTGTTAAAAAGTAACGTGATGTTTTGACAATGAAACTGCCTTGCATGTTGCTGTGGATGATCATTGATACGTGTTGGAGATTAAAATGCATGTTGTAGAGATGATGCATATTGGATTGAGTTGTTGTTGTTGTTCTGTTTTTGTTGCTGTTATTGATGGTGTTGTCCTTGCTGTTGTTGTTACTGACTTGGTTGTTATATTGATGATGCTTTTGTTGTGGTGTTGATGAGCAAGAAATCATTTGTGTGTGACTAATGATGTTCTGAGTTTTTGTGGTTAAAGAAGTGGTGTTTGTGTTATGGTGGTTGTGTTGGTTTTCAAAGAAAGGAGTTTTGAAACTAAAATGAATTTCTGGAAAATCCCACTGTTTTCGAAGATGTATTCGGATACGACACTGGCGTAATCGAATACACTTCTGCAAAGTTCAGTTTTTATTCAAATTTTGAACCTCGTATTCGAATACGACCCTATATTCGAATACAAATACGTAATTTTTGCTACTGACTTAGCATCTGTATTCGGCTACGACCTTGTCGTATTCGAATACAGAATTATAGTTTTTGCTTCTGACTTCGCATTTGTATTTGGCTACGACCCTGTTGTATTCGAATACAAAATTGCTGATTTTGCCACTGACTTCGCATCTATATTCGGCTATGACAGCCTCGTATTCGAATACTGAATTGCTGATTTTGCCACTATTTTAGCATATGGATTCGACTACAAGGAAGCTGTATTCGAATACAGATTGTTTTTTGTCAAAAATTCTATTCTTAAACATTGGTTTAAGCATTTAACTATTTGGAAAACATTTGTAAGGCATGTGATGAATTAAATGAAGTTCTTGAGATTATTTGAGGTGGTGATGAAGTGTCTGGGTTACATATTACATTTCATACTGATTTCAAGGAAGAGAAACATAGCATACTCATGCATTGCATAGTCAGGTGGTGACCGCGATGGGCCATAAGTTGATGCGGTGACCGTGATGGACCGTGAAGTTAAGTAGTGACTGAGATGGGTTATAGAGTAGTTCCGCGTGTATTAGACGGTCTATTCTATCCGAGTTTCAGAGTGGTTTTGCGTGTATTAGACGGTCCATTCTATCCGGGCTACGGAGTGGTTCCGCGTGTATTAGACAGTCCATTCTATACGTAAATTGTGATGGTCCGTGAGAGACTGCACTTGTGCTGGTCCGTGAGAGGCTGCACGTGTGTTGGTCCATGAGAGACTGCACCCTGGTAATTCTAGACTTGTGTACATTGGCATATACAAAATGCATTGGGATGGTTGACCTATGAGTCATGATTTGATATGAGCTGATGAGTGGAAATCGATGTGTGCAAGTATCTTATGAATTCTAAGTGTGAAATGAGTTGTTGTGATTGTATTTGTACTTGGAACATGATTTATATGTTAAATTGGCTGTTTTGCAAAGATGTAGATGTTATACCTTTTAATAAGTGAGCATACTTATTTATTACTATTGTCATAGCATTAGAACATGCCATGAATGTATTTGTTATCTTTGACATAATTGCGATGTGGTAATTGTTAATTTCGGTTGGTGACCCTTTACAATTATTATAGAAAATTGGGCTTTGCCCTTAGATGATACCCAAACCCGAACCATCGACGGTTACACTGACGACAGAAACGTCGCTAGATTTCCTTGACCGTCACTTGCCTATTGCTTGGGTGTATGACCCCGTCTCAAGCAGGGCTACATACACGGGGAGATTGGTGAGGACGAGAAGATTCGGCGGGGCAGTGGCTTACGTAGAGCACACTCACGCGAGGATTGATTATCCGGTACCTTCCGAACTGATACTGGAGGCGAACAGAGTTTTTGCAGACACGGAGGGTCCGACAGTTGGGGTTGAGATGGAGGCCACTGTAAGTGTGGTGACTGCTACCTCGGTAGCAGGAGGTGTGATGCCTAAACCCGATGCGGGGAAGAAGGAGAAAGGACCGACATCAGCATGGGTTGATATTCCGGGTCCGTCTAGGACAGCAGAGGATTGCTTTGAGATTCCGGCACCGCTGAAGCGACCCAGGTCATGGATAGATCTGACTTCTAAGGAGACTGATCCTTCTCTAGCTGATGAGGAAGAGGAGGTCACATCGAGGCGAGCTGTAGAGTCCGACGAGACTTGTAGAGAATGCGGTGGAAACCCTTGCTACTGTAGTTTTAGTGCATGATCAGATCAGACTAGTCTTTGTGTAAAAGGCCTAGTGTTGATGGCTGTATTTATTTGTTTTGGGATGATTGTATCTTTTGCGCACTCTGATAGTGTTTTGGTAGATCCAAAATACAGTTTTGATGTAATTATTTAATTACTTTTGTTATTTGGATTATGACGTATTATTTTATGAAATGATTTAATTTTAATTTCTTTTAATTCTTTTGAATTAAGTGAAAATCCTTTTATCTGTTTTATTTTGGAAAAAAAATACACTCGTGCTGTTAAAAATCGGGGTGTTACAACAGGTATCATTGGTAAAAATAATTCTGCAAAAATTGAAAATGTTCAGTATGTAGATGGTTTAAAACATAACTTACTAAGCATTAGCCAACTATGTGATAGTGGATTTGAAGTTATCTTTAAACCCACTCTATGCGAGGTTAAACATTCATCCTCGGGTAGAGTTTTCTTCTCTGGTTTTCGAAAAAAGAATTTATATGTATTATATTTGGATGATTTTCCTACCGAATCTTGTTTTATTTCTCTTGAAAAAGGCAAATGGATTTGGCACAAACGAGCCGGTCACACAAGCTTGAACACCATTTCTAAATTATCAAAATTAGAACTAGTCAAGGGTCTTCCAAAAATTGATTTTGAGAAAGACAAAGTGTGTGAAGCTTGTGCCAAAGGAAAACAAGTTAAGAGTAGTTTTCACTCAAAAAGTATTGTTTCAACAAATCATCCTCTTGAACTCCTTCATATTGACCTCTTTGGTCCTATTAAAACTCCAAGTCTTAGTGGAAAAAGATATAGATTTGTGATAGTTGATGACTTCTCATGATTTACATGGGTTCTATTTTTAAAACATAAACATGAAGCTTTTGATGCATTTCAATATTTTTGTAAAAAAATTCAAAATGAAAAAGCAACTAAAATTATTTATGTGAAAAGTGATCATGGAGGTGAGTTTGAAAATGAGTCTTTTAAAATATTTTTCATGAAAATGGAATTTCCCATAATTTTTCTTGTCCAAGAACTCCTCAACAAAATGGAGTTGTTGAAAGGAAAAATAGAACTCTACAAGAAATGCCTAGAACTATTTTGAATGAAGTCAACATTGAAAAATACTTTTGGACTGAAGCTATTAACACAGCTTGCTATGTTTTAAACCGTGGATCCATCAGAAAAATTTTAAATAAAACTCCTTACGAACTTTGGAAAAGGTAGAAAACCAAATATCTCTTATTTTCATATTTTTGGTTGTTATTGCTACATACTAAATAATAAAGAAAATTTGGGAAAGTTTGATCCAAAATCCGATAAAGGAATATTCTTATGATACTCCACTTCGTCAAAAGGTTATAGAATTTATAATCTTAGGACTCAAACTGTGGAGGAGTCCATACATGTTATTTTTGATGAGTTTGATGACCTGTGTTTAGAAAATATGGATAACGTAGAAGAAGATGAACATCCATCCTCCAGAGTACACAGTCCAAATGAAGAGGACGATTCTGATCCATCCTTACAACAACCTCCAAGAGGATGGAAAATAGCAACGCATCATCCTTTGCAAACAACATGGCCATGATATCACAAGTTGAACCAAAAAATATTTATCAAGCTATATGTGACAAATCATGGGTAGAAGCCATGATGGAGGAACTATCACAATTTGAAAGAAATAAAGTATGGGATCTTGTGCCCCATCCTCTAGAAAAATCCATCATTGGAACAAAATGGATCTTTAGAAACAAACTAAATGAAGACGGAGAGGTCATTAGAAATAAAGCAAGACTAGTGGCTCAAGGGTACAACCAACAAGAGGGAATAGATTATGACGAAACATTCGCTCCAGTTGCTAGACTTGAAGCTATTAGAATCCTCCTAGCTTATGCCACTCATAAAGGCATCAAACTATTTCAGATGGACGTTAAAAGTGCCTTTTTGAATGGTTTCTTAAATGAGGAGGTTTATGTTCACCAACCTCCTGGGTTTGTAAATGAAAAGAAGCCTAATCATGTGTTCAAACTCTCTAAAGCTCTTTACGGATTAAAACAAGCTCCCCGAGCTTGGTATGAGAGGTTAAGCTCATTTTTGAAAGAAAATGGCTTTTCAAGAGGACAAATTGACACCACACTATTTAAAGAGGATCTGTTAATTATGCAAATATATGTTGATGATATAATATTTGGGTCCACTAATGAAAAGATGTGTGAAGATTTTTCTAACCTCATGCAAAGTGAGTTTGAGATGAGCATAATGGGTGAACTGAAATTTTTTTCTTGGGTTACAAATTAAACAAATGAAATATGGCATCTTTATTTCCCAAGAAAAGTACACCAAAGATCTCCTGAAAAAATACAACATGGATTCAGAAAAATCCAGGGGAACTCCTATGCATCCATCCTCCATGTTACATAAAGATGATGAAGGAACCTACATATCTGAAAAGGAGTACCAAAGGATGATTGGATCCTTACTATACTTAACTGCAAGTAGACTTGACATTGTGTTTGCTGTTGGACTTTGTGCACAATTTCAATCCTCTCCCAAGGAATCTCATCGTATAGCTGTAAAAAGAATTTTCAGATATCTAATTGGAACCACTGATATTGGAATTTGGTATAAAAAGAGTTCAAACCTTGACCTCTTGGCATATTGTGATGCGGACTATGCAGGAGATAAAGTTGAAAGAAAGAGCACGAGCGGAACATGTCAATTTCTTGGGGAGTCTCTCATAAGTTGGTCATGCAAAAAACAATGCACAATTGCATTGTCAACTACAGAGGCAGAATATGTATCAGCTGCACAATGTTGCTAACAAATACTTTGGGTAAGAAATCAACTGGAGGATTATTCACTAAGGTACGCAAAAATTCGCATCCTTTGTGATAATACGAGTGCCATAAATCTTTCAAAAAATCCCATACAACATTCTCGATCCAAGCATATCGAAATTAAACATCATTTCATAAGAGATCATGTTCAAAAGGGAGATATTGAGCTAATTTTTATTGAAACTGAAAAACAATTAGCTGACATTTTTACCAAACCTCTTTAGGAGGACAGATTCAAAGACATTTTGGAGAACCTCTCCACCATAAGTCTGTCCAAAATACATTAAAATTTTTATTTTTTATTTTTTTATTTTAAAAATAATAATATTGATCTTCTTTGGAAAAATCACTTTGCATCTAAACTCCTTTCCAAAAGGCATTCATCTCGTGAGGATCATTCCTTAAAAGGCAATATCCTAAACTTAACCACGAAAATAAGCAAACTCTAAAATGTTTGGTCACTTTCAACTCCTAATTTTGTCAAAATATTTTTTAAGTCAGAATCTGGATTACTTGTTACTCTTAGCCCAAACATTCTGCAATTTTAAAAACAACCAGAAAAATTACTCCTTTTTGGTGAAAAGGCCCATAGTCAAACAACCCAGTCGCGCACGCTATTCTCTGATATTCAGTTTTCCAGCGAAACTCCTTGGCTTCCACCACACATTAAATGCTGTGACGGCTCAAGGTGACTGTTCCTATCACCCGCGTGGCCTAGTCACAGCCTAAATGATCATCACCTCACGTCCAATCTCAACGGCTGTAATTCATTCAAATACTCTTTCCTTCTTCCTCCAACTGATACGTCAAACCTCCTTCCACCTAAACCTTCTGCCTTGTAAACCTCCATTCATCTCTCAAAAGTCTCGGCAAAACTCTATCTATTTTTTTTAATCAAATGGCTCGCACTAAGCTTTCTGCAAAGCGAAAAATCATAGAAAATGATTCTGAAGAATTTTATGAAAGTTATTCAAGCAACAACGAGGAGGATGAAGAAATCCTCCAACCTGAACCAATGACCACCATCCATCCTCCTCACCATACTGCCACGATTCCTAACATTGCCTCCGCTCCTCCTCACTTAAAACACTCGTTCCTCTTCGTCAAAAACCTCCCCATCTATTCCTGTTCGAAGATCCTCCAGAATCATGTTTGGGATCATTTCCTCAAAAAAAACCAATCACACAAGATAATACCATTCACGTGATTGACTTCGATGATTCAGAGAAAACAGTCTCCGCTGACTCTATTCCTCAACCACCTTCAAGAAAAACCACCTCTCCAAAAAATTCTCCTTCACCTAAAACCACTTCCATAAAAAAACCTATTCCTCAACGAGGAGGATGAAGAAATCCTCCAACCTGAACCAATGACCACCATCCATCCTCCTCTCCATACTGCCACGATTCCTAGAATTGCCTCCACTCCTCCTCACTTAAAACAGACTCGTTCCTCTTCGTCAAAAACCTCCCCATCTATTCATGTTCGAAGATCCTCCAGAATCATGTCTGGGATCATTTCCTCAAAAAAAAAACCAATCACACAAGATAATACCATTCACGTGATTGACTTTGATGATTCAGAGAAAACAGTCTCCGCTGACTCTATTCCTCAACCACCTTCCAGAAAAACCACCTCTCCAAAAAATTCTCCTTCACCTAAAACAACTTCCATAAAAAAACCTTGTTCCAAACCCGCATCTAAACAACAACATTCTGCATCTGTAGGCTCTCTTTTTGAAACTCCAACTTTGGAGAAAATCTATTTCTCCAAATGGCACGACAAATATGTGGTCAATGGAAAGTTTATTGATCTTGCTGACCTAAAGAAAATAGGCTTCAACATTGAGGACGTTTTTGATTAGATTGGATGGACCTCAGTTTTGCAAGTGAACGAACCACAATATCCTCGCCTTGTGCAAGCATTCTATGCTGCTGCAACTGGGTCCAAGGGAGTACATATGGAGATAAATCCTACTTCCTTGTGTCAAATACTGGACATTCAAGATGAAGGTTCCCTCTGCTTCTCTGAAAAATGGTACTCTCAGTGCCATGTCTCCCGAACTTCTGTGCTTCAAAACTCACTCATCCATCCCCCAAAGCCTCAAGTGGCTTCTAACCTCCTGCCCCTATGTCAAATCCTTCATAACATTTGTGTACACTCTATTGTACTCACTGAACTTGATTTTCTACTTATCCACCACCTCACCACTAGCACTCCTCTACATTTGGGGTACATTATTTTCAACATCATGCTCAATTCTGCTGTTCTGGGACGTTCCGCCCCTTATGGAATGATTCTCACAAAGATTTTTAAATTCATTAAAATACCTCTTGAGGACGAGCCCTCAGTCTTATTTAACAACACTTTCTCCATGCACAATATAAAACAGATGAAGCTCCAACCTGTAGATTTGCCTCACTACACCAAAACTTCCATAGCATAAAAAAAACCCATCAACAGCGCCACCATCCAAAAAGAAGAAAAAGCAAAGAAAATCTTCTCCCACTCCTCCACCACTTCAAAAAGAAACAATCCAACCTCATACTGAGGATACCATCATTCCACCCCCCTGTGAGTTTGATATTCCATGTCCCTCACATTCCTCACCATTGTCCATCATTCCACCCACTTATGAAATTGTCACTAATGCCAACGAGCCACCAAAGGATGCTCCCCTTCAACTAATGGAGGTGGTGAAGAGCTCTATTATGTTCTCAATTTGCATCACCACACATTCTCTCCACGGATCCCTACTGAAGAAGAGCCTATTGAGACCTCTATGCACTTAGCTGACACCTTCATAATAACCCATATCCTACACCAAGTCCCTCAAAGCCGCCTCTTGAAAGAATGAACACTGGTACTCCTTCTGTCCTGCCTTCCAACACTATTGCTTCACTTCACATTAATCATCCTCCTGTTGGTGAGTCCTCTCAACATCTTCCCGAGGTTCCTGGTCAATTCGGCTCAATCAACTCCTTCTTGGCAATGACTAGTGAACGCGTATCTTCGGACAAAGCTGGCATCTCACAAAATAAAAGTGTGAGTGTCAACGATGTTCCCAAAGAAGATCGCTCAAGCAAGAGGATGGAAGAACACAGAGTTCAAAAGGAAATCAGGCTGTTGAAAAAGATTCGCAAAGATCAAAAGAAGTTGTTTGTAAGCTTCACCAATTTTCAACACTAGATGACTCAGTTTGGCCTCATCCTTGAATGGGTCACCAAACATCTCGTTCGCACCATTGCACCAGGAGATAATCCTCTTGTTCTACAAGCCCAACTTCCTCCAAATTCTGCTCCACGTCCTTCCACGTCCTCCTCCTCAGATGACTCATCATCGTCCAACTAATCATCCTCCAGCATACTACACTTCTCTTTTTGTTGCTACCCAAATTCAGGGGGAGCAAGATTCTGAAGATTTTAGAGTTTTTAAATAGCAATCCTTGTTGTTTTGTTAAAAATGTTTTGACCTATGTCTGTAATGACTTTGACCCATGTTTGTTATGACTTTTTAAATCATGCCATCTGATTATTATTCAAATAAATAAAAGTTAGCTCATTACCAAAATTTGCATATCTCAAAATCATTTTTACAAAAAATGCTTGAAAAGAAATTGTTTAAATCATTACGTATGAAATTAAGGGGGAGCTTAAATTCAGGTCTATTAAACTCTATCATAATCTAAAGAATTTTTTCATCATCAAAAAAGGGGAGATTGTGGTATCATGTTCAAAATTACAAAGTTTCACTATCTATATTTATTCATGCATTATACATACCCAACAAATCTTTGTGGCTTCCAATATATTTTGCTTTGTCCCTTTCATGCTATTCTTCGACTATACTTAGTTTGTCTATATATGAATTTATCAAGGTTTCTCTAAATGGATGGTCATTTTTCTTAGATGTATTTGTTAAGTCAGTAACTAACAATTGAAATCATACTCAAAATGCGATGGCGATATGTCAATATGTTGGATATTCTGACCTATTTTCAACATTCACATGCAACCCAAAATGGCTAGAAATACAATTTTTCCTTTAAACCATTGAAGGACAAAACAATGAGGACATACCTGACATCATTAGTCGTGTTTTCTCTATTTATTTATGAGAGCTAATCAATGATATTAAAGGTCAACAAATATTTGATAAAGTCATAGTAGGTAATGTATTTTGTCACAATTTTAATTCATTTTAGTCTTTGATTAATCTACAAACTAAAGAAATATGGAAATTTATCTACACTACCTATTATTGTATGAACAATATTGATATGCTACTAAAATCTATGAATATTAAAATAAAAATATCTCATAATGTTTTTATTTATTTCATTCCTTTTAATTACGTGTTTCCTTTTTTTAGCAATTGTGTACACCGTTGAATTTTTTTAAAAAAAGGTATGCCCCATGTCCACATATTAGTGTTATTGCATTCAAAATATAAAATACAAACACCATTTATGATTGGTGACACCATATAGGCAAAAATTCCAGATAAAGATATTGACCATCTTACTTTTAGTGCAGTTAAGCGATTTATGATACATGGACCATGCTGTATTTTAAATAAAAAAATATCCATGTATGGTTAATGGAAAATGTGGGAAGCATTATCCATAGAGATTTCATGATAAAACATCAATAGATGAAGATGGGTTCCCTATATATATGCGACGAAATGATGGTCGATACATCTTAAAGAATGACAACCAACTTGATAGTCTTTACGTGGTCCCATACAATAGAAATATTTTGATAAAATATGATGTCCATATTAATGTTGAGCTTTGCAATCATTCTAGATCAATTAAATATCTTTTCAAATAGATCAACAAAGGTCCTACAGTCATCTCTAATGTAGAAAAATTTGATAACAGTTTAACAAGTTCAATGCACTTTCGTGATCAAATTAAAGAGTACCTTGACTGTAGATACATTTCTCCATCAAAGGCTTCATGGATAATTTTCCAGTTTAATATGTATTTTAGAGAACTAGCCGCCGAACGCCTTTCCTTTCATCTCCATGGGTAACAAACAATATATTTCCCAAAATCTATGTGTACTTCTACCATTTTAAATAGAGAAGGAATTGAAACCACAATGTTCATAGAGTGGATGAAAATGAACTCTAAAGACATGGAAGTTTGACAACTAACATATGCAGAATTTCCTACTAAATATGTTTGGACCAAGACCAGAAAAAAGTGGACAAGATGGAAAAATGGAAGGTGTGTTGGAAGAATATATTATGTTGCTCCCACAACTGGAGAAATTTTTTATTTATGGATGCTCTTAAATAAAGTACGAGGAAGTCATTCATTCGAAGAAATTAAAACTATTAATGGGTTTGTACATATAACTTATAAGGATGCATGTTACACTTGGTTTACTAGAGGACGATAAAGAATTTGATGATTGTATTAAAGAAGCAACAACATGGGGTATTGAAATTCAATAACGCCAACTCTTCTCAACAATTTTAGTGAATTGTACAGTTATTAATCCATTTTTGCTTTGGGAATCTAATTGGAAGTTGTTTTCTAAAGATATTTTATACATACAACACTGACTACTAAACTTCCCCAACCTCTTTTTGTTAGATGACCAATTAAAAAACTATGCGCTTTTAGAGATGCAAAAATATCTTAGAAAGGTCGGGAAGTCTTTGGAAGATTACAAAGGAATGGCCATTCCCTATAGCAATGTAATTGAGAAAACGAACAACTATCTTATTACAGAGGAGCTAAATTATGATATGTTAAAAATGCATGAAGAATACTCTCAGTTGCTACATGGTCTTAATTTAGATCAAAAGGCAATTCATGATTTTGTGCTTCAATCAATTACCTTGAACTTTGGAAAGTTATTCTTTGTGTATGGTTCTGGTGGAACGAGAAAAACTTACCTTTGACGAACACTACTTGCAAAATTAAGATCAGAAGGTAAGATTGCTCTAGTTGCAACTTCTGGCATTCCTGGTCTATTACTACAATGTGACCAAACTACATATTCTAGATTTCAATTACCTTTGAATTCAAACGAGGCTTCAACACGTTGAATCAATAAAGGCACATATCTTGCTGAATTAATTGTGCAAGCATATTTGATTATTTGGGATGAAGCACCCATGGCCAAAAAATATTGTTTTGAAGCAGTAGATCGATAACTTCATGATATTATGAAAGGAATCAAAGAAAACTACGGTTTGAAACCATTTGGTGGAATAATTATTGTATTGGGTGGTGACTTTGTCAAATTTTACTTGTAGTTCAAAAAAGTGATAGGAATGATATGATCCAAGCTTGCATAAAAACTCATACCTTTGGAAATCATGTGAGGTTCATTTGCTACGTAAAAACACACGTCTACAAACAAATGAGTTGGACTCAATCTCAAAATATGCAATACAGAAGTTCACAGATTGGATACTTGATGTAGGTGATGGAAAACAATGCCCGAATATCAGAGATATCGGAAAATCATGGATATCAATAGAACAAAATTTGATGCTCCCAAAATTACATGATGGTATTAAATCTATAGTTGACACTATTTATCCAAATTTAAATAGCCATATTGGGGGACACTAGTTACCTTGTGTCTTGAGCTATCTTGACACCTACAAATGAAATAGTTGATAATATAAATCACCGCATTTTGAATAACTTGATAGAAGAAGCAATGATCTATTTATCATCAAACTCAATTTGTAAAACAAATTTCAATGTTCAAGATCAAAATCTTCTTTACCCTATTTAGTTTTTTAATACACTCAAATTTTCGGGCTTGCCATCACACATTTTAAGGCTTAAAAAACGATCAGTAATTATGCCAATGAGAAATTTGAATCGAGGAGTTGGGCTATGTATAACGCCCCGATTTTTTATCCAAAACGTTACTTAAAAATATTTTTAGAAAAATTTACGATAATCTTTTTTGGTAAGAATATCTAACATTTATCCATTTAAATAATTAGTAACAATCACGTTTATTTCATATTATTAAAAAATGTTTATTCAAAAACTAAAACAAAGAAAAAGCAAGTATTCCTAACGAAAGGAACCCAATTATGTATTTCTAGAATGAGTGCATTTTAAAAGTTGGTGACAAAAGATTTAAAAATAGACATAGAAATACTGCGGCAATTCTATTATTACCAATTTATCTTGAAAACCCCATTTTTATCCCACGTTCGCCGCACGTTAATACTCATCAACAACTCTTGAATCTCTTCAAACTCATTAGTACCTAAAATGTTGTTGTAAAGGTCAGTTTTTTCCATCGTCCACATCAAACCAAAGCTAAACATATAGAAAAATAACACAAAAACATATGTATAATGCATGATCCTAAAACTATATGATCCGGATCAAAATATGTCACTAAGGCAACTCCCACAAAGATGCATATGCCATGACATGACTATATATTATCAAAAACTATATTCCCACACAGCCCACTAAGAATCATATCATATGCATTTCAAAAAATCACCTTTTTAAAACCATCATCTTATTCACACATCACAAAGATCATATAACACACATCTTTATCATGAGAATCATATATTCATAGATAAATAATCATTAAATAATAACTTTCACCATGTACGCATAAAAATCATAACTTGATTTCACTTAGACCATAAAGATTAAAACTTTAACATATATAACAAGAAACTTCAAACTCCAACTCATATACATCATCAAAATTAAAACCTTATCATATATAACATAAAAATTCATATTTTTCTTCATAGCCATCATAAAAATTAAAACTTTATCACATATAATATAAAAATTCATACTTTACTTCTTAAAAATGTACATTACATATTGAACTCAACATAAAAGATTCGGATTTCATTATTTTAATTCATTAGTCTACATTTATTCCTTTCAAAAGCAAGCAATTACAGTTATTAATTTCATGTAACCCAACCAACGGTCTAACTGTAATTTGTGTGGGGAAAAGCCCTTACGTTGGCCGCTTTTCTTCCTAATACAAAGCTCTAAGCCCCCGCGAAGTTGTTCACAAGAAAAAGAAATTCCAAGCTTTTGATGCACGAAGAAGTGGAGGTGTGAAGGTGATGATGGCTAGGGTTTCAGTATTCTTTTCTGCTTATTATTACGGAGTATGGAAATATTGTGGACTTTAGGAAAAATTTAAAGTGGAGATTATTGGATAGATAGTATTGGGCCCAAATAAAGAATAGAAGCGAGAAACTATTTTTTTTTCTTAACCTTGACCATACAAAAATCAAGCAACAAACTCCAAGCCCAAATTTCTATTATTGGTTGGGTCACACCAAGCCACAAACCCTTAGCCCAAATTCTTCTTGTACTAAAAAAACATCTATATATATATATATATAACTTCTCCATTAATTAAATAATTCTTACTAATAATTTTATCAACTACAATAAGTCGAACAAGGCAAATAATTATCACGCCTAAATTAATATTGAAAAATATATATATTTATAGGTCTTAATTATTTTAAATAACAAATTTAGAGGATGTTACACTATGTAATGATACAAGAATGAAAATTACACAACTTGGAAAATGTTTTATGGAAGGAGAAGTGTTGTGTTGATCTACCATTAGAGATAAAGTTCTCATTCCAAGAATATCTTTGTCGCCTTTAGAATCCAATTGGTCTTTTATCCTTAATCGAAGAGAGTATCCTTTATCATTATGTTTTGCCATGACAATAAATAAAAGTCAAGGACAATCGTTGCACCACGTTGGATTATATTTTCATAAACAAGTATTTACTCATCACGACAATTGTATGTCGCCATCTAGAGAGTAACCAATTAAAATGGATTACATATTCTTAGTAACGACGATGACCAGTCCAGTGAAAACAAGGTCTTAAATATTGGGTACAAAGATATTCTTTAGTTGTTTGTTTACATGATTGTGCAGGTAACACAATAACATTTGTATACAATCTTTGTCAGCGACTGATTACTGAACATTTATATATTTTACAAATATTTTAAAAATCAATCATTTTTTTTTACTATCGTTATTTTAATCTTTACATATGATTTGGATATGCAGAACTATACACAGAGCTGGAATAAATATTGAAAACTCAGAAAAATGTACAAAAAATGCTATTACTCAAAGCTTACCATTTTTAACTTTACTATTTAAACGCTTTTCTACAATTTATACATCCCTAAAAAAGTTATTAGCTGATGTTTTTTATTACTTAGAAATTTTTTTAATCAACCGTATTGACATCATGGACTTTTTGGTTGTTGACAGCTTCACTTGGATTTCAATACTCAACTCTCTGTGTATATATCTCTTCAATTTTCATTTTTGAAAGGGGTCGTGTTCGACAACTATGTATGTAGATATTTAACTCGCTCAAAATGCTATAACATTACACAACCTTACATGTCTACATTGCCCATAAAATATATACAGACCTATTTAACTTTAATATGTTATTTTTCTATCCCAAAAATAAATAAATAAAATACAACAACTTTATGACACTAGACATGGTCCCCAAATAAAAACACCAATTCTGATTTCAAACGAAACTTTGTTGAATCTTAAAAAAATATATGGCAGGGCCATGCGATATTAATATGATTTATATTCTTTGATTATTAATTAATTAGCAAACCAAAAGAGCATGAAGCTAGTTAACTTTGATTGCTGTATCCGTTTGATTGAATAAACAAAAGTGAGTAATTTACAATTAAATCTCCAATTGAGTTGGCATTATTGATACACATGTTTATTTGTTGTTCCAATAATATTTCTATTACTTTCTTTAAACAGTTACCAATCTAACAGATCTTATACAAAATATTTCTAATTGCAGATTGATGAAAAAAAAAACAACAATAACAACATCAGAGCATTACATACTACTCATACATGTGTTTCCAAAAAAAAACGAGAGTGTTCTCAATAAATTCATAAAATAATAAATTTCCTAAATTAACATTTGTTTTTATATTTTTGTATCAATTTTTGCAAAACCAATAATTGCAAAACTTTGTGCTTCTAATATGAAGTTCACAACAATTCACACTTATTTTTTCAAAATATAACTTACAATACAAGTTATTCCTCTCATCACTTCCATCATCAGTTCAAGCTCAATTCTACGCATGTATTAAAGGCCTCCACAATTAGTCAACTTGCCAATGTCCATCTCAGATCTTCATTACACTATACTTATAGAAACTTCAACAAAAATCACAAGATAACAACCTCTTATTACCATTTAATCCACTCTTTCGTTAATATCTATTGAGTTTGTTTCAATGTTTCTTTATATGTTTTGACTTATGCCTTTTGTTGGTTATTTATGTTCTTTAGTTGATTAAGTGTATATTAAATTAATTTGTAGGAAAATTATTGAGTCATATTAATATTATGAAGCCTAAATAAATTAAATTTATTACTAATAATTAAATAAAAATATAACTTTAAAACCTAAAAACGTGAGGCGTAAGGCGGGTGATTTACTTGCAGACATCTTCGTCTGATCTTGTACATGTTTAATATTTTACATCCTATAATTAACTAAATATGATGCATATTATTTTGTGTACTATAAACACACAACATACAATTACGTCTCTAATAATAATTAAAAATCTTTAGGCATTGAACCATTCATGTTCTACATAGACTAAAAAACTTTATTATTTTGCTTTGGCTACACCGTTGGCACCATTTTCTCGACATATTGTCAATTGTTTTTATAAACTGCAAGTATTGTGAAATTTTTTAAAATTTCAAATGTTAAAGTTAATGGCTTGGATCATTTTAATCATCCATCTTTGTGGTAATTGTGATTTTTTTTAAAATTGGATATATTAGAATTTTAATTTACAAAAATTCGAACTATTATTAATATTAATAGAATAATCATAATCATTACCATTGAATGAATTTAATGGAATGGTGAACAGATGGATTATTTCTTGATTATAAATAACAAATGAATTATTTCTTTGCAATCGATTAGTTAATGTGTTTTGTTGTTTGAAAATTACTATACTATTTTTAATTGTTTGACAATTAATTCACATTTGTTCAAAGCGGTTATATTTGGTTTGCAAAATGTCAGTGATTTTTCAAAGTGTTGATTTTTTAACGGGAAAACAAAAGTAAATTGTGTCATATTCGTATAATTATTATAGTATATACATTACTCTCAAATGGTTGTTATCTTTTAACAGTTACAAATATCAATAAACATCCTAAATATTTTGTTTCAAAATTGAAATCTAAAATTTATAACAATTTAGTTACAAAATACTACTATTAATTGTCAAACAATTACAAGTACACGTCAAATACAAATAATTGCAAATGAATTACTTTAATTTCGTGTAAATTAAGACAGTAAAACAACAAATTTAATTTAATTAATTTCATTAAAATAAATCTAACCAAAATAAATCCAAACAATCTCAATATTAATATGTTACTTCATTTATTCAAGTCATTCGTCTAACAATGGTACTTCTCTTCTACAAATTATATTAGTACAATTGAATATATATTTTTGATATAACTACTAAATTGTGGATCATTAAATAATTGGTACATAAAACTTGAAATTCTTTATTTTGAATGCACTTAAATTAAAAAAATAAAAATACACTCATGCAACGCGTGAATTAACATTTAGTTTAATTAAAAATTAAGAAAGAATTTGGATCATATTTACTCATGTTTTACAATCTTAAATAAAAGTAAAATTCAAATGTATATAGTTCAAAAAAAATTTGACATTTTTTATATATCTAAAATCAAATGGAGTATAGATTAAATACTCTTTCAATATCTCTCAATCCTAGAGAGGATTAAGACACATTGAGACAAAATTTGATCAAAAGGATCTATACGAAAATAAGTGCGGTGTGACATGAAGACATGTGAAAGCCACAAAATTTGTGGAAATTACATAACCATCAATGCAAGTTGCTATCCTATCCTACAATCAAATAAAGAAGCTAACACATGTATGCATATATGAAGGAAATAGTTGTATTTATGCATGTTGTTAATTTCCACAAACTTTGTCTCACACTTGCATATTTAGATCATTTTTTATCAAACTTTGTATCAATCATACCTATCAAAACTAATACACCTAAATACGTAATTCTAGATTTTTAAACATAAGACGAATTTTATTGTATATGTTAGAGATAGATTTTCTTTTTGTATATAAAAAACCATAATTCAATATTTCTAGAAACAAACCTTCAACTTCTTTAAGACTGCCAATGCATCTTCTTGGGTGGAGGCTCTTTGTTGGTCATGATGTAGCTCCCAAACTAGCCTCCCATACTGTGATAAAACTTCTCCATCTTTTGGATCTGCTAGTATGGCTCTGGAATAATACTCCACTGCTCCTTCAAGGTCTTGTTTGCACTGTCAAAACAAACATCAAAATGCCAAATGCCATACTGCAGAAATCGGGTGCTACATTTCCAACCATACTGCAGAAATCTTGATACTTTAGTTATACTGCAGAAATTTCAATACTTTAGGATTAAAAATAACCAAATGCCAAAAAGCAGTGTCGCTCTCAAATTATTATAAATTGCACAACCAACAAGCATATCTACGAATTCAATTATCAATTAATCTTGAGTTAACATACAAAGGTTCATATACAGAAGATGAAGCAGAAGCTGAACAAAGCAATGCCTTCTTAGATCATAATAATCACAATAATCACAACACAAAAACCCTAAATCAGAACAAACCTCACAGTAGATCACATTCTAACAATTATAAAATCAAAGCAATGGAAACTAACCTGATCGAACGGCGCTGAAGAGAAGGTCGAAAACGGCGCTCTGAACCCGTTGCGAGAACGGCGCTCTGAACCCGTTGCGAGAACGGCGCTCTGAACCCGTTGCGAGAACGGCGCTGAAGACGAAGGTGAACGGCGCTGAAGACGACGGTGAACGGCGCTGAAGACGACGGTGAACGGCGCTGAAGACGAAGGTAACCTTGAGGTTGTGGTTAGGCAGACGTGTTTGTGTGTTTGCGTTTTCATTTCTGAGGCACAAAGTCATGTTTTTTATATTTTATTAGTTTTATATAAATAAACAATTTTAAAAAAAATTACATATTAATTTTACCCATGGACATTACCCACGGGTAGTCCGTCGGTAATTATTTAAAAAAAAATTTCAAAAAAATGACTTTACTTACGATTTTTCCGTGGGTAATTTATAATTTACCCACGGACTAAAGTCCGTAGGTAGAGAGATTTTTTCTTGTAGTGAGTAGTTTTTTAAGTGTTGACCACTATTAAAGTTAATATAAATTAACGCCCAAATTGCAGCTATACGTTCTATCATTTTGGTTGAAGTTCTAGGAAGAAAAAATTTCTAAGTCATGGAAAATAGAATAAAAATAAGTCCAATACAATATTAAATTTTTATATTAAATTTAATTTATTTTTACAAATTCGACTTACGAGATAAAGAAGATCTCTCTTTATAAATCTAGGTTAGGTCTTATTTTTATTTCAAGTAAGACTGGAATTTTCTTTTCAGTAGTTTAAATCCATGGTTGAGGGATTTGGAACCTCTCAATCCAAACTTCTCTCAATTTTCTCTATTTTCTTAATTTTATTTTTATTATTTGAAATGAAAGTTTATCTCACATATATTTAAATGTTTAGACAAATCTAAAATTATGATATGTAATTGAGATACATCAAAATTAAGTTTTATATATTTGTACTGAATACCGTTAATCTTCGTAAGTCTCAATAACATATAAAATGATTTTAGATTTGTGTAAAATTTTACGTGCATAACTTATATGATATAAATTTTTAATCCAAAAAATAAAATTAAAAAAAGAAATATAAAAGATTGAGAGATCGAGAGAAATTTGGATTGAGAGTATCCAAACTCTCCGTTTGGGATGGTTGTTTGGTTTTCTGTTCTAAAATTTTCAAAAACTAAAATCAATTTTTATTTTGAGTTTTCAATTTTATTTTTGAATTTTCAATTTTCAGTTCTGAATTTCAATTCGCAGTTGAGTTTTAGTTTTTATTTTATTTGAATTGAATTACTCTCTTTACT
Source organism: Cicer cuneatum (assembly GCA_037974295.1). NCBI lineage: Eukaryota > Viridiplantae > Streptophyta > Magnoliopsida > Fabales > Fabaceae > Cicer > Cicer cuneatum. The sequence continues at coordinate 39,693,205 of JBBPBO010001986.1, forward strand.
ATATCTCATTATGAATTCAACAAATATAAAAAAAATCTTGACATGTCAAAATAATTAAAAATGAAATAAATAAAAGTAATATTAAATTTTAATTATTTTAAAATAAATTTCAAATATTATAAATTAATAATTTATTTAATTTTAATAATTTTAGTAATAGTGGTTGAAAGTGGTGGTTATGGAAGATAATTATTGTAGTAGTGATCATTGAAGACAACTGCAGCGGTCAAAAGAGAAAGTTGATGGTGACCTTTTAGCTTTCAGCAAGTGTATTGAATCGTTACAAGTAATAATAAAACGGTAAAACCGAGTGTCATACTCAAGGATTGCGTTATATTATTAAATTATTTTTAATTACTAAAATTGTACAAAAAGTTTCTCAATTAATTGAATGATTGTCAAACTAACAAGAGTAATAAAATTGAACTTTTATAATGAGAAAAATGTCAGGGATGAGTTTCACCTTGAATCCAACCTTGGTATATATCTAATTTGATCATACCTACTGAATTCCTTTATTGAATTATTACCGAATTATCCTTATTATTCTTGCCCTAATCCTTTAGTGACAGTACATTTAATTCCAAAGTAACCCCTAATTCATGGATTTCTCATCTCAAGTATTCTAAAGTCCACTTCTGTTTCAAAATACGAATTGTAAAACAATTTAAAGGTGATCAAACAATAAAAATCATTAAGCACAAAGATGAGAAAAATAATTCAATAAACTCATTCAAATAATAAAAAACAAGTCACATATTTAAGGGTTTCATCAAGTTCTACTTATCCATAATAAAGAGGATTTAGTTACTCATAACAAAGAAACAAAAGATAGAGACTAAATACGAATTACAAGAATTATTAATGAATGATCATTTATAAAACTCCTTCAATGGTGTTAGAACTAATTCTTGTGAGTTTCTTTGTTAGGGCACAAGTCTTCACACTTAAAAATAGTCAAAAATATCCTTAAAAAGTAAGGAAAAACGCACTTTTATGCATTTTGTAGCGTGTCTTTCGCTCCAGTGCAAGTCAGGGGTGCTCCATATGTAAGACCCTTAAATTTAAATATTAATATTGGAATTAATGTCAAGGGCATTTTGGGAATTTTTGTAAATATTTAATATATGTATGATTTAAGTGAATATATATATATATAAATATTTATTTGGAAGATGAATTAAAATTATTGGGTGAAGAATTAAATTAATTTAATTCCAAGTAATTAAATTAATCAAACCATTAAGTAAGGATTAGTGGCTAATTACAAGACAATTAAAAGCTGGAAATCAGACAAGTGGCAAGTGAGGTGGCACCATGAGAGCCTATATATAGGAGTGAGAAGGATGGTGAAGTTAGAACACCATTCCTTCCTCCTCACTGCCCATATTGCATGTACCAACTCCATCTCCCCTCCCATTCTGTCTCTGTTCTGCCATTCCCGAATTCAAATTGAGAGGGAAATTCCTCCAAACACCATTAACTGAAATTCCAACCATCAAACCTGAAAACCCCCAGTAGTAAAGTTAATCCCCATCTCAATACGAAGAGAAAGAGCCCAGTTTTGCAGCAGCAAACTCAGGGAACAGCTTCGCCGTTTTTAGACGCAGAAAAGGGAACGCAGCAGGAACAAGAGAAATAGCAGAGCACGCTACAAGGGTAAGGGCACCTTCCATCTTTTAGCTGCATTAAGGCCACAAATGTGTGTTATTTCAGTTCTGTTTTTAAAAGAAAAACTGTTTTCGAAAAATGACATTTTGAAAGAAAATGCATTTTGTTGATATGTGATTATCCTTATGGTTGTTGCTGGCTGTCTTTCTAATAAAACATGTTGTTTTACTTATGGGTGAAAGCTGGAAAATGTTTGCATGTTATTTTAATGATGATAAAAATGCATGTCATAAAACTGTTTTGAAAATAGTCTTAAAATGCAAAAATGCATTCTATTGAGGTTTGTTGTTCTGTGATGCTTGCATGGATTTCTGTTGTATCATGAAAGCTGAATACTTGCATGTTATTCTATTGTGTGGTGAAAGCTGAAATGCTTTACATGTCATTCTGTTGTTGAGAAAACTGACTGCTTGAATGTCATCCTGATGTTTGATGAAGCTGAGTATTTGCATATCATTTTGGTGTTTTGAGAAAACTGAATACTTGCATGTTTGTTCTGATGATTGAGGAAACTGCAATGTTTAAATGATGTTCTGATGGTTTGAAAATCTGAATGATTTGGTGATGGTGACTCTGATTCTGTTCTGTGTTGAGTGATTCTGGTGATATTGATGATTCTGATTCTGGTTGTTTTGTGTGATTCTGGTGGTGTTGATGGTTTTTAAAGGAAAAGGGATTTTAAATGAGGGAAGTGTTTTGAAAAAAGTGCAGAATCCGTTTGATGTTTGATTGTGATTTTTAAAGAATAGTTTGAAAAAGTGTTGATGTTTCAGGAAGTATTTCACTGGTTTTTCGAAGGTGTATTCGAATACAACCTGTCAAGTTCTGTTTTAACTAAAGTTCTCAAACTTGTATTCAACTACGAGCCCCTGTAGTCGAATACAGAGGTAGGATTTTGCTTCTGACTAAGCAACTGTATTCGACTACGACCTTGTCGTATTCGAATACATAAGTGAAATTTTTAACACTGTATTCGCATCTGTAGTCGACTACAGGCATGTTGTATTCGACTACAGATTCAAGTTTTTCCAGAAACTCGGTTTTTAGCTTGTGTATTCGAATACAAAGAAGCTGTATTCGAATACAGATTCGTGTTTTCCAGAAAAACAGGTTTTAATCACTGTCATGTGAGTTTTGAAGTGTTGAGAAACTCTGAGAAGGTTTAAATGATTTGAAAAGATGTCTGTGAAATGGTTTTAAAGAGGAGAGAAAGATGTTTGAAAACCTTTAAGTGACATGGGAGAAAAGGCTGAATTTTTCAAAGATTGAACTCCTGTATTCGACTACAACCATGCTGTATTCGAATACAGAATGTTAAATTTCAGTTCCTGCTTCTGTATTCGAATACAGGGGGTCTGTATTCGAATACAGATTCGAGTTTTCAAAAAATTTCAAGTTTTAAGAATGTTTTGAAAACCCTGAGTATTTGGGGGGATACTGGGAATGTTGTAGTGGATTTAAATGGAACTTTTGGATGATATTTTGAAGTGGTGGTGATGGAGTTTTTAGATTTTACGGATATAGTGAAAGATGTGGTTTTGCACACAGAGACTGCCTCTGTATTCGAATACCAGAGGGCTGTATTCGAATACAGAGTGTGAATCTGCACTGTTTTTGGCTTCTGTATCGAATACAGATTCGAAAAATTCCAGAAAATCCCAATTTTGAGCACTGTGTCTGAATTTTGAGAGGTTGAGAAAACATTTCAAAGTGTTAATGATTAATGGACTGTTTAATTCATGATTGTGATGTTGTTATTTGTGACTGTGCTGAAATATTTAAACATGATGAAGAGCATGAATTTTCTGAGTTTGCATTCTGTTTCTAGAGAAGTGAAACATTGCATATTCATGCATTGCATAGTCAAGTGGTACCCGCGATGGGCCACAGAGTAATGCGCAACCACGTGCTGATCTGTTGAGCGATTGTACTTTGGTATATAAGTGCTGGACTGTTGAGCGTCTGCACTGGTACTAGACTGTTGAGCGTCTGTACCCTGAAATGCGCAACCCCGTGCTGATCTGTTGAGCGATTGCACGAGTGCTGGACTGTTGAGTGTCTGCACTAGGTACTGATCTGTTGAGCGATTGTACCTCGGGTTATATCAAACGTGTTGGTCTGTTGAGCGACTGCACGATGTGCTGGACTGCTGAGCGTCTGCACTGGTGCTGATCTATTGAGCGATTGCACCCTGGTCATGAGGGCCGTTAATTTGTGTTGGTTTGTTGAGCGACTGCACCTTGGTGATTCCAAGAAAATTATGCATGAGCATATATGCATTACATTGAGGGATTTGACCGGTGTGTCATGATTGTTTATATGATGAATGTTGTAAATTAATGTGTGTGAGTGCTGTCCAGAATCTGAAATTCTGAATTAATGATTGTGTTTTGTTGACGTGTTGTCTGTACTTACCGCATACTTCATAATCATTGATTGCTGTTTTGAAAAGGCATGTAAGTCATAAATTTTCAAATGAGCATTATTATTTCCTCATCATCATATGTTATACCATGATTATACATGTTGTTGTGCAATATATGCTATGTGATTATCTGTTATTTTCGGTCGGTGACCCCTTGCTGTTATATTGTGGACTTTGGGCTTTGCCCTCAGATGCCTCCCAAACCCACGCCGCCCGTGGGTACCCGAACGACGGAAACGTCGTTGAATTTCCTTGATCGCTACTCGCGCACTGCTTGGGCATTTGACCCCCTCTCAAGCAGAGCGACTTATACGGGGTGGCTGGAGCGGACAAGTAGGACTCACGGTGTGGAAGACTTCGTAGAGCGCACTCACGCGAGCATAGAGTTTCCCGTGCCTTCTCGCCTGGTGCTAGAGGCGCACGGAGTTTTCGACGACGCTGAGGAGTCTGCTGAGAAGGTTGAGACGGAGGCCACTGTAGGAGTGGTGACTCCCAACCCTGTGATTGGAGGAGAGATACATGAGTCTGATGCGGTAGAGAAGTGTGAAGAGCTGAGACCAATAGCGACTGAGATTCCGGGTCCATCTAGGATCTCCGATGATTGCTACGAGATTCCGGCACCGCAAAAGCGGCCACGAGTGTGTATTGACTTGACTTTTGAGGAGACCGACCCCTCTCTGCACGAGGAGGAGGAGGAGGTTACGTCGAAGCGAGCTGCAGAGTCAGAAGAGACTTGCGTGGGATGCGGAGGGAATCCGTGCTACTGCAGCTTCAGCGCATGATCAGTTAGACTTATTGTATTAGGTTTTGGGTTGAAATTGTAATTTGTCTTATTTTGGAAATACTGTACTATTTTCCGCTGAACCATGTACTCTGATATTTGCTGTTGATGTATTATGACAATGATATTTTGGGATGTATTAATGTTTAAAAACTAATTTCCAAGATAAGTACTTAGTGATAATCCTGATGAAGTATTTGGTTTACATTCATCGATTAATCTATAACGTACTATTTTACGAAGAACTTTATTTTTATTCTTTTGAAATAACTTTGGGAAAAACCCTTTTTAATCATTAATTTAAAAAAAAAAATGCACCTGCGCTGTGTTTTAAACTCGGGGTGTTACACCATCACTCATAGACAAAAACATATTGTCAAAATACTGCCGAAAAGCGCCCTAGGCGCAGGAATCAGCGCTCTAGCGCACAACATCTGTTGTCTGACGTTTACTACATTTTCTCTTCTTTTGAGTCCGAATTTGGTTCCATTGTCTTCATGAAAGTTGTAGCTATGGATCTTAGCTTTCATTTTCACTTGGTGTGACTCCATTAGACCTCTACATCTTCTTATATGAATGAAATACTCTACATAGGTCATGTTGATTTCTTACCAAAATTCAGCAGTCACTAAAACAACAAAACAATGCAAAACTACAAAAATATATCTACTTAATAAAGGAAATAAGAACATAAATATTTCATTAAATTCAAGAACCAATATCGACAAATTATATCAAATAACTCCTTAAATTAACTAATGGTTAAAGATAAACAAGGCTAAATTAAGACAATGAAAATATGCATATGATGAAGATCTATCATGGTTGAAGCGTGACCGATGGTGACTGTAGTGGTGGACGGTGGTGGGAGATGCTGGTTGGAGGTTGCAATGGTAGGTGTTGGAGATGGTCGTAGTGGTGGTCAGAGGTGATGGTTGTGGTGGTTGTCGTAGGTCATATGTGGGTGCTAAGTGATGATAGTGGTCAGAGATAGTGGTGGCTGTTGTAAGAGGTGGGTGATCGATGATGTTGGAGGTGGGTGGATGGTGATTAAAGATGGTAGTTGGAGAGGTGGGTAGTCGGTGGTGGCAGCGCTGATGGTCATATATGGTTGTAGTGGTCTGAGGTAGGTGGTTAGTGGTGATGGCACTGATAGTTGTTTGAGGTGAGTGACTGATGGTGTTGGCAGTGGTCGGAAGTGATGGCAGTGGATGGTCGATGACGGTACGTAGTGGTCGATGGTTGTTGGACTGATGATTATGTCTATTGATGATGACATGTTAATTTTAAAACAAAATTTACAAAGTCTATTATTTTTTTTAGTTTTAAGAAAAAAAAAGTAAAAACTAACTCAACCCTACTTTATCAGAATAAATTTTAATTTTAAAATTGACTTTCAAAATCAAAAAACCAAAAACTCACATTCACTTTAAAAGCACCTAAGGTTCTATGCATTGATTGATTTTTACAAAAGCTTTATCTCAAGAAAATTAGAAGGGAATTATTCTACGCGCCACAAAATAAGGAAATGCCAGCCAAACCATAGGTCAAATATAAGAAACAGTCCAATATGTGTGCATATAAGGAAATCGGTGTCCTTTTACAACAATAAGCGAATAAATGTACGACTCACCTCTAAAAACATTATATATTTGATAGAAGAAACTAGTAGAAAAAAATGTCTTCATGTAATTGAAACATGAAACTGTGTGTATTTTTTCATTATTTGAAAGAAAAAAAACTCAGTACTCTCACTTCGAAAATATGTAAAATTTGAAAAGAGAGTTTGTAAAGACCAATTACATTCAATTCAAAATTTAAGATCTCGTTTAAGTTGTTTATAAGTTTTTAGTTTTTAGTTCATTTCAAAATCAAAATATTACTCATAAAAACAGGACTAAGTCAATTTCACTTCTTTAGACAATTAAGCGGCAAAATAGACATATTTATTATAGTGAACGAGAAATATTTCACGAATATGTATTCCAACCTATTATGAGTTGTATAATGGAACCTAATGTTTTTCTTTATTAGTTAGATTTTGTAATCATGACTTAATTTCATTATAAACTGTAAGAAAGAAAAAGCCAAAGAAAGAAGTAGCTAGGAAAGTTCCCTTTTAAGACTTCTCATGCATATATAGTTTACCGTTGACTTTGTCTAGTCAAACATCTAGTTTGTTTGTTATAATAATAACTAATTAGCAGGGTAACTTGTTCAACCGGTGTAGATAATATTGGGAAAATCTAGAATCCGTGTACTATAAAGATAAGACATCAACAAAGTTTATAAATAGAGATATTTCTTAGTTTAGAAGCTAATTTTGTAAGGATTAATAATTAAATACAGCTTCAAAACAATTAAATCTAATATAAACATGATGCTCCTTTCCCAATGAATTGTAAATAAAACTAGATTAAAGTATGCATATTAAAAAAGGTATGTAGTTGATTACATTTAATCTATGTAATCTTGATAAAAATTTAAGTCTATTGTTTAAATTACCTTTCAAGATCAATAAATTAAAACATTGAAAATAGAAAAAATTAAATTAAATGAAGGGTGTATTAAAGATATTATCATTAAATAAAAAAGAAGCAGTTGATTCTTGCTTACATTGCATTCCACAAAATATAAGTTAATTTTACTATAATTTTTTCAGAGAGAAGGTCATCCATCATTTAAATCTACATACAATTTCTAATAGTATTAAGGGGGAGGTGTATTAAAAAAAACACTCATCCTTACGACCAAGTTGGTAAGGATAGCTTAGCTTCATTATAAAAAGAGATAACAAGCCACCCTATAGATATAATAACTGTATAAATTAGCTTCTTTAGGAAGAATATATTGAGGAGACTTTTAAATAAATAATAATTAATTCTCCTAGTGTATGGCTACAAATTGAATATTCACATATTATTGGAGAATAAGTTGAAAGGAATAAAAAAAATGGGAAGGTATTCTTCATTGCAGCTCATTGTTTGGTTCTATGTCCTACACTTGTTAGCATGGTCAAGGGTTCAAAGATGCAACTGCTTAGTTCCTCAAAGGTCTATTATGAGCATAGGAGGTGTGCTTGATTTGGTTTCATTAATGGGAAAACAGCAAAAGATAGCAATGGAAATTGCAGTGCAAGAGTTCAACAACCAATCGAGTTTTTCCAAGATGGATTTGAAGATTAAAGATTCACATGGGAATTCAGCTCAAGTAATTGCAAGTGGTAATTTCCCTTCCAACTTTTTATCTTGTTATATTAGTAGTTAATAAATTTCAACACTTTATATATATATATATATATATATATATATATATATATATATATATATATATATATATATATATATATATATATTCCCTAATCGTATATGGAAAGTAACTAATTAATTAGTTATTTTAATTCTGTTAATCACTTAAAATATTGTCGCAAAAATTGTT